>JAKSZU010000001.1:16310599-16555599 GCA_026018925.1 Tupaia tana
GCAGCCACTTTTGTTTTTTAATTTTAATTTGCAGTATAAGAATGTAAACATTTTTACACGCTCATAAGAGGTAGGTATATACAATCAGATTTCCTTAGAAACAAAATATTACTGCAAAAATCTGAATTCAGTTTGAGACTACACTTTACATCATCAATATTATGAAACTTATTCCTGTTCTTTGTGTTTCTAAGGGCTAATGAAACAGAAAATTCTAATTTTTCTTATTATCATGTTTGTGTTGAGTATGACGAACTAATTATGTTTTATATATTTGCAAAGGACGTTATATCTGACCAAGTTTAACCTGCTTTATTTAACTGAAATGGACTAAGACAATCAAAAAGTTACTACTGGTTGATTTCTTTTATGATCTGTGTCTGTCTTTGTTACCAAGGAAACCATTTCCAAACTCAGCTCAATCTGACTTTGTCCAGCTGTACAGTTTTGAACTTTGATTTAGCTAGTGTTTTTCCATTCTCATGAAACTGTAGTTCAAGACAGAGAGAAGGTCAAAGGGTCAGCATTAGATGGCTTATTCCTTACTTAATCACTTCCTTTTTAAGACAAGCTGGTCTAGTTTTCTGAAACTCAAACATTTGAGAGGTTGTCCAGTGAGACTCGCTCTGATGGAAGGCTGAATTAAATCTGTCACACGACCACAGGCTGACAGCTGTGGCCTTGGGTCCAGCTGCATGGACTCTCTCTGATCTTCTCATTTGTTTTAAACACAAAGAGTGTGGAACTTGGTTCCATTCCAATTACGTGAAGGCCAAAGGGTCTTAGATTAAGTTAAGGTCTAAAAAATCCATGTGTCATTTAGATCCTTATTTCTTCTAAGAAATTTAATCAGTTATCTGGATGACACTAAAATTAGTTAACAGCTGTGTTACTTCTAATTTGTTCTGGAGATCTCTAGATTGGATTCTTTTTAGGGTCTCTTTAAAAATCCTCTGAATAGTTATTGTGAGCTGTTTTGTATCTGTATGCCAAGATGAGAACGGAATTTATAAATATTCAGCATGTCATGCTCTAATAGCGCCTACTCTATTAGTCCTAAATTAATACCTATATTTGTTCTTTATTTTTTATTTCTGTGTCATTACCAGAGTGAATCAATTTGCAAACTGAAGAAGACCTTCAGATATAGGATTAATTCTTTTTTGAACACTGAAAATAGATAGAATAGGGGCCAACAGATTGTATAGTGGTTTTGTCATTGAACTCCCACATAGTTGACCATGGTTCCAGTCCTAGACACAGTGGCTTCAAACTCATGCTGGGCATTTGTGCATGTGTGTCCAAGATCCTGAGAGAAGAATGGAGGAAGAGGGATTGTGGCATGGCCATCCCTCCGGGGTGATTTCTCACTTTCCCTCTGACTATTTCTGTCTCTCTCTCGCCCTCTTTTCGTGAATGCACATGCCCTAAGGCAGAAATCTATTTTTTAAAAAAGTAGATAGAATAAGGAGTCAGATATCTAAAAATGACAGGAATGACTGAAGAAGAGTAAGAGAATCCCAAATGACATCACAAGATGCACTATATGTCACATAAAGAACATACAATTTATCAATGGTAGGCTAAAAAAACCTCTTTTTATAGTGTTTCTTGAAAAGACTAGATTCTTTGAAAAGGAGAACTAAGAATAACTTGTTAAGATAAACAAAACTAGAGTGATCTGTAATAGTGAATAACCAAAGCTTGACTATAATTACACTTCAAATGTAAAAGCCAAATATATGACCCTGAAACAAGGGATTTGTGGTAGTGATTGGTCATCTCTTCCATGTTCCATCACTCCCTTTCCTGATTGGCTGCCCAGTGCTGACAAGCTCACTTTGTATCTGTGTAGGGCAGAGCTAAAGAGAAAAAGTATCTGAGGTTGTTCTCTAGCTATTTCTATACGCAAGGCTAATGAGTTTATTAAACCAATCCTAAATTTATTCCCTTTTTATCTAAAAGTATAAAAACACAAAAATATTTTCTAAGCTGTTTCTTAAGGAAAATAAAAGCTTGAATTTCAAAGGCACTTTCATTTGTTGATTTGCATAATTAGGTAGATTGCCTTCCTTTATTCTGTAGGGGAAAGAGCAACCTGACTTGACTCAAGGAGATACTCAGAGAAACTGCTTTTTTTTTCTTTCTGCACTTTTCCTTATATTTACTAACCATCTTGCCTCCATTAGAATCACTATCAGAGGGATTTTTTAGGTAACAAGTATTAAAATATATAGTATAGTTCTTAGTACATGAAGAGTTTAATGTAGATGGTTTGACTGGTTGGTTGGTTGATTTGACTTAGTTCTATTTATTATATATTTGGGGGTAAAACATGCAAGGTAATTTTCAATTATTTTTAAACAAAGACAAGTCTGTTTTTGGTATTTGATGGTTTACTTGCCACTTATATATTTCATGTCCTTGATCTTTGTAACAACCTGCCTTTCCTCATTTATCTTGACATCTCCTAAGTCTTAGATAACTTGTCCAAATTACATAGTTGGTAGGTCAAAGACTCTGAACTTCCAACTAGAGATTCTGACTTAAAATCCTTTGTGATAATGACCAATGCACAGAAGTATTTAAAGAACTTACCAGATGTCTGAGGTTCCCTACAGGGCTAAAAATACTTTAGTTATTAAATTGCTAATTGTGCTTCTCTGTTTTGCTGTCATTAGCTTCTAGAATCACGTAGCTAATCTGTAATTATTTTCTCCAATCCCCTTTCCCCAGTGTTTTGTGTGTCTTTTTTTAATTACTTGAAGCTGTTAATGGTGGAACTTCTATGTGAAGTCCCACTGAGATAGGTTCCCTTTCTGGTGGATTTTCAAAGGGTAAACAATTTTAAAATCAAGTAACTCCTTCATGTTTCCATGAAAATATGATAGTTTCGAGAAGTCAAGTACATTTGCACCATGATTAAAGCAATACGTATTCCTTATACAAATTTTTAAAATGTGGAAAAATCAAAATAGCAAAATTCTTTATTATCATAGTTCCATCTAAATAAAACTGATAATGTTTAGATCTATATTTCTAGTCATTTTTCTTTAAAATTTTAAAATTTTGTGCAATTATTCTGTTGTACAGGATTTATTCCTACTTTTATTGAACAATAATACGAATTTTACTTTTATTATGAACTTCAAAAATTCCATTTTAGAGAGAATATGTGGTTTCTTAGGATATGATGTGTGGTGCTTTCCTAAGCATTTCTTATCTCTGAGAGTTGATCGTTCCCCATTTTTAGCCTACCTTGCCCTCTGTCCTTACTACACCTTAGAGAACTAGGTATTTTGCATCTGAATGCTAATGTCACAATACCAGTGAATCTAGGACCTTTGTCAAGATGATCATAACCTTCCTCCCTCTGAGGTAGTCCATATCTTTTCCTTTTGTAGCAATGCTTGCCAACTTAATCATTGACCTCAACCTCCTCCTTACCCCCTCCAAAAAAAAAAAAAAAAAAAAGCCAGAGAATTAACCAGTTTTACTGAAGAACTGAAGAGTTCAGTAAATTAATGGAATGTTCCACACAATTATTCATTGATTGATTTTAACCTCTGTCCTTATTTGAAAGTCCTTGCCAAAACTCAGGATAGCATTAAGCCTTCTCCACTACACACAGTTCTCTGAAAAATATTAATATAAGCCACTTTATTTGAACAGCAGCTCTGGTGCCTTCACTCCTTGGGTACATCCCCTATCTGCCTTTCTTATCACCCTTGGATTCAGATGAATATGTTTTCTCCATCTTGTTACAAAGATAATGTTAGAAAGACATCCTTGCATAAATCTTGGATTATATGTGTGCATGATTTTGTAAGATAGAGTCCCAGAAAAGAAATTTCTACATCTAAATTAAAGGATATAAACTTATTTACTCAACAAGTATTCATACAGTTTCTACTGTTTGCTCTGGGTACACAAAAAATTTATAATACAGCTATTTTAAACCCATGACTAGTGAAGATTTAAAACACACAGCCTTGGGACCAGCAGTTAGCGTAATGGCTATGCTGCTGGACTCCCATGTAGTTGACCACTGTTCGAGTCCTGGACCCGGTGACTTAAACTCATGCCAGGCACATGTGCATGTGTGCCCAGGATCCCAAAAGGAGAATGGAGGAGAAGGGATTGCAGCATAGCCATCCCCCTTGCGGGGGGGGGGGGGGGGGATGATTTCTCGCTTTCTGTCTCTCTGTCTCTCTCTGTCTTCCTGGCAAGCGCACACGCCCTATAGCAAAAATCTCTCCAAAAAAATAAAAGAAAAAACACAGCTTATATCTAGTAATGAGTAGTTTAGGTATGGTGCTCTTCTGAGAGCTTAATGACTCACTTAATCCTATGAGGTATCTGCTATTAGGCCATTTTACAGAGAAAAAAGGTATAGGATTTTAATTACCATACCCAAGGTTCTACAGCCCATTAGTGGTAATGCCAAGACTAGAACCCTAGGAATTCTGGCCCTAGAGAGTTATGTTATACTCCCTTTTGCATCTTAACATAGAAAGCCTATAATCACAACTTCCGTTATTCTTAGGACTTTCCCAAAACAAGGCTGGCTGGGTAGTCTAGGTTATTTTTTAGTTTGACTAGACTTTGTAGAGAAAAGTCTAGTTTTTTTGATCATGTAATTTTTTCTGGGTCATAGAAAAAATCATGACCCACTTTTGCATAGAAAAATGTGTCATGAGTTTTCCGATAATCCAATGATTTGGTCATGTATTTGGTTCAGTATTTTATATCTTAGAGTGCTTATTTTCTTCATTTTCCTTAATTAGCCCAATTGATTTTGAATTATAATGACGAAAATTTTTTAATATTTTTCATAAAATAGTATGTTCATAAAATCAGAATTTTTAGTTAAGGTATAGTCAGTCTGTTTGTTTCAAACCAACTGAATCGTTCTTGGCAGCCTGAGCAATTACCAAGGATGTCAATTGCACCACATTGGGGTTTAGATATTGTGCTATGTTCCATGAGAAGTTGTGGAGTAACTAGAGAAGAAGAAAGCATTTGTTTTTGTGACAGGAGCCCATTCTTCTACTGTGAAGTTGATTTGGAGGAGAGCTGTGGATTTGGGGAACTAGATCAAACAAATCTCTTAATACTCAATGAGAAGAATAGGGCCTGCTGCACTGTGGTGCAACACCAACCCTGCTGCATAGTAACAGGTACTGGTGGGCGCCTTTTCCCAGGCGTAATGACTTTGGAATAGCTAATGAAATTCATTACTCATTTGAGAGAGAGTAAGAGTAAAAAGCACTATAAAAATCCAATCCAATTCAGGGTAATCTTGGCACATATCTATCCAAGTTGGTGCATTTCCAGAAGAAACAGGCACATAAAATTCAAGAGGGACAGCTCAGCCGTTTGTTAAAGCTGTAAATCAATGCTGCTCATTCCCAGTTTTATTCAACATCTCTGCGAGGAGTTGTAGTGAAAAATTAACTAATCCCACCATCCTTGTACGTATCTGTCTTTTTGACAGAAACTCTGAGCGAACAGCTTCCTTTCTCTGGGGCAAACTACTGGTTGTCTAGCCTGGATTCTCATAATCATGGATACGTAAAGCTTTCGTGGCAAGCCTTGCCAAATCCCGCCTGTAGGTGCCATGGAATCTATCACTGCTCTTTTCTTTTTAAGCTTCATATCCACAAAATTATGACAGATTAAATATCTTGAATGTTACACATTGATTAACAAATTCACTGGAAAGATCGAACAATCTATCCCTCCAGAGGCCAAAACTTAATAATATGACATGAGGCAAGTCTGTTGGGTTTTGCAGCCCCATGGCAAAATAACTTCAGTGCAATGTTCTGAACATAAAAGGCCTAGTAACGATTACTCATTAATTGGCTAAAATATCATAGCCTGAAAATAATACATAAAAATGTGCCTTTCCATAGATGTCTACAGGTTGTACCTTTTACTATGTATAAAAGGGAGTTGAAGATTTCTTCTTTCTGTTGTTCTGTTGATAACCTGTGGTTTGGAAGCTCTGGTTTGTTTATTGTACTAATTTAGGTTGGATTAATTTTAGATAGAACTTGGGCCCCAGTAAGAGATTTTGCTAGATCTTCTTATATCCAACTTCTTTTAAAAATTATTTTATTTAAATTTATTTATTATTATTATTATTTTTTAATATTTAGAGAGATAGAGACAGAGACAGAGAGAAAGTGAGAAAGCAAGTCTCCAGGTCTAGGACTTGAACCACAGTCAGCTATGTTGGAGTCCAGCATCCCTAACCACAATGCCATCTACTGGCCCCCTCCAGCTTCTTAATTAACACTCAAGTTTGAGACTAATGGGAGAAAAAAATTTAAAAGATAGGTAATAATAACTGTATTGGAAAAGACCTCTAAAATACCTTCATGTCATTGCCTTTAACCTATGAATTACAACACACAGAACAGCCACTTGCTTATCCCTGTGAAATTGGTGTGAAGAGGGGTAAGAAAAGATAAAAGTATTAATTGCTACATAATGGGCTGTTACTGTGAGTTCTGTAGGTTATCATGTACTTAAGCTGAAGAAATTTTAGTGAAGGAAAGGTACATAAATACCCAAGCAAATCTATGGGAGAGAGAAGAGCTTCTTTATAGGTTTTTACTGTACATTTTGTTTTATTAGCTGTTTTTCATACATTCACATTCCTATTACGGGGAAAAACGTGTAACCAAGTCTTTCACACTTGAAGTCATCTTTGGGGATAGCTGTTAATCCAAGGAGACTTTAAAAAGTCTGTGGGAAAATGGAATTCAAGTAGGCATCTATTTTGGTACACGTTTTGAAATCCTTGCAGTTTTTTCCATAATATGTGTGTTCTATGAACTTTTTGTGAGAATATGTGTTGTTGTGAGGTAGGAGGCAATAGGTGGCTGAGGTCTACGCCTGAACTGGAGTAGACTCTCACGACTTTAAGACATTCAAAGCCAGTTAAAATAAATACATATTGGCACCAAACCAAACATCTGGAGTCTACATTTGCTTTTTGTCTACCAGTTTATCATCCTTGCTTGGGAAGTAAGGAATTGTAACTAAAAATAGATCTAACCAGAATAATAATATCAAAAGGAAGAGCTTCCAGGCAGACTTTTTAAAAACTACACAAGTCATGCCATGGTGTTTCTGTACATTCTATTTCAAAATGCTCAATATTCTACAGCTCTCTCACTAGATTATGTCAGACAGTTAAATTCCTTATTTTCTCTAAAGAGTGCACGGAGCCCTGTATTTTTATTTGCTAAATCTCACCACCTAACTGGTAGGGTCCTTGTAATGAGAATACTGAGCTTACAATGCCATTAGTTTATTTAAGCATTTGTAAATTTTTCAAGGCAAAAAGTGCATAAAGATTCTTGCTATCAGCCCACCATGTTCATACTTTGTTTCATTGTATTTTTTATATTTGGAAAATCATCAGAACAAATATATCGACTGCTGCTTTGAGGAGCCCATTAGCAATTGTTGCAACATCGATGAAAGTTTCTGGGGTTTTCCAGAAGAAATCTTCCAAAGAGAGCTTCAGAAATCAAAGCTAAATCTGTGTGCTTTGCAGAACGGGAGGCAGCGGCAAACTTTTGTGGTGGAGGAAGGGAGGTCAGGCGATGGTCTGTTGAGGTCATTGATATAAAAAATAAAACAACTATTTTTTTTTCCTATTTAAAAGATCACCATAGAATCTAAATTGCATGATGAACACTCAAGCTACTAGGAGTCCAAAAATAACCCAGAGGCCCATCCCTTTTGATTCAGGTGGCATAAATGTTTCATCAGAGTGTTAAGGTCTCAGGTTGTACCCTTGGTTTTCTGTTTTGTAATATTTTGTTTTGTTTGTTTTTGGAGGGGTACATGTGTCTCACCTTGGGAGTTCTGTACCATTTGGAACAAACATATTAACCCTATAATGAAACAATCACTCTTTCGCCCTTTGCCTTTGGAAGATAGAGAGAGAACTACAGGAGGCTTCTTTGAAGGGAGAACATTTCTTGGTTTCAGGGTTTTAATGCAGCGTGATTATCTGGCCATTTTTTTACTTGTCCATTTTCACCACAGAATGCCCACAAGAGTTGTGTTGTTCAGTTCTATTAGAGATTAACCCACCCTCTCTCTGTAAAGACAAAGGCTCAGAGCCAAGCAATTAATCCTGCCATAAAATCCATGCTTCAGCGACAGCTAAAACAGCCTGTGACACTTGATTGCTAGCCTAGTGCCAGCCAACATTTTTAAACTGACTCAAGTAAAACTCAAAAGGAAATACCTAATTCAGCAAAAATGATGGTGACCATCATTAATACCGTAGCAAGAAAGCAGAGGTCTTTCCTCATGTCAACAAAGAAAAAGTTTACATGAACATCTATTCTGTGGATGTTTTACGGGTGGATTCTAAGAACGTTGGGGACTCAGGGCAAACAGCTTGAAGTACAGAGGGAGATGCCAGGGGTTTCAGGATAGTCTTATATTATTTCATATCTGGAAATAATTGTTATGTGGCTTTGCCATAAATGCTTGGTGTCGCTGTGATTGAATTGGTAGGGTGCGTAGTATCAAAATGGCAGTGATAACTCAGAAATAAAACACAGCCAGACAGTGATAAGATGTGAGATGATAAGTGTAGGTGAGTAATATCGTATTTGCTTTTTCTACAGCAAGAGAAGCCCAGACTTCTAGAGCCTTTGGATTATGAAACAGTCGTTGAAGAACTTGAAAAGACCTATCGGAATGATCCTCTTCAAGATCTCTTGTTCTTTCCCAGTGACGACTTTTCAGTAAGTCTTCTCTTCTTCTCAAGTTATATAAATTCAGGATATCCCAACAAGTTGGAGTGTTAACTTTCTTTGTAGAGTCAGGGAGCTCAGCCTGCTTCTTGGGGACATCCTACATCAGTCACTGCAGGGGGAGTCCACATCTGGCAAAGGAAAGAAGGCCTCCTCAAATTGGACCACTGGAAATTCTATGAGGATGTGGCCACTAAGGTGCAGGGTGCTTCCTGTTTCCAGCTGGTGCCCTGGTCCCTGCCAGTGCCAGGTTTCTAACTATTGCCTTACCTGAACTCACAAAGCACTTCCTCCCTCAAGCCATTTCTAACTGAAACCAGCCAATAGCAAAGTTTTGAATGTATTGGTGTAAAAGATGTAATTGCTAAAAATCACTCTTCATCTTGGTTGGCCTTTCATAAGAAGATGTTGAGGTTTGGGGGCAAAGAAAGGTAGGCAAGAACGTTTTCATAGAAGGGTTTGTGGTCTGCGTTATGTCTCCTTTAGCACAATGCACATTGCCATGTAGAATGTTCCTGAAGGTGGTAGAGAGAATAAATGTAAAAAGAAAATTGATTTTGAAGACAAATACAATGAAGTTATGTATGGTGAGCACTTACTTGTCCCACATATTCAATACTGTTCTTTTTGGTCATCTTAGATATTATCAAATTGTCAGTAAATACCTAACTATACAAATAGAGGTCTCAACAGACAGTTGGCAAACTTTTCTGTTTTTCCTTAAAAGAAAAGTAGTCACAGACACCAAACATCAATGGTAGCTCAAGGATAATCCTGTGGAACAGCCATTGTCCATGGACTCCTGTATTAGGACGTTTGGATTCTTATGTCCATGTTCTGCTCAAATAACCTCAAACTTCAGTCCCTTCTCTTATCATGGGGCAGATTTGGTTTCTGGCTTCTATAGGGTTAAGTTATGTTTTTTTAAAACCTTCCTTCATGGATTTGTGAAAAAGAAGGTACACGGAAATTAATAATCTTGTGTTCTACTTATAAAAAATAATGGACAAAGGGAGACATATGTGTACATAGAAAAAAGAAACTCTTCCAATCCGTATTTTAAGGTTTTAAATGGCTTCCACTTTAGTGCTAGCACATTTTAAAAGAGGCTTATCTCATGCCAAAATCTCATTTCTGTGGTTGGAACCGCCTTCTGGGGCTTGAACTGCAAGCATAAAGTTGAAATACCTTCTTTTTTTTTTTTTTAAATTCCACATCCTTCTCTTCATTTCTCAGACTGAAGGTAAACTTGATGAACAGCCTCTTTCTGTTAACACCAAAAATAGTGAAACTTAGAGCATCTGTTCTTCTAGTTTTGTTGTTCAGAAATATGTCAAATTCTACTCCAAGGGCTCCTAGCTCAAAAAGAGAGTGGAGAAGCGTAGATGGGATGTAACATTTGCACTAGAGTTGAATTTGTTTTTTGGCATCTTTCTATGCTTATTTCAGTTAAAGATTGTCTCTGATTGCTTTTTGATCTTCGACGATTATTAACAGTGTAAACAAAACATATGCCATGTTTTTTTTCCTCCAATATAAACAATCCAACAATTACACTGAATTATTTTATTCTATTTCTGCCTAGAACCCTTCTTTAGATCCTGACTGCCCTTAAAACACAGTGCAGATACTTTTGCATGGTCTAGTACCTTCTCCATGGTCTGGTCCTTGCTTATTTCTCAAGGCCATGACTTTCTCTCCCTCACCCCAACTCTATCATACACTGTCACTCTCATTCCCAACTAAGTTAAAATATTCTAAACATACTATTCTATAATACACCCTAAACTATTTCCTTCCTTTAGTCATTCAACAAGCATGTATTCAGTATTTTATAATTCAACAAACATGTATTCAGTATTACATTATAATTTTATAATATTGAATGTTCAGCTTTATTTGGGGAATGGAGACATAGCAGTGATCAGACAGAAGGTAGCTTATTTTTAACTTTAGGTGGAAGGAGTCAGGATAAAGAAGTGAACGAATTCATTCACACATATAAAGATGAGTTCTGTGAAGAAAATCAAGTTTTTATCACAGATAGAGAGAAACTATTGGATTGGGTGGTCAAGGACAGCCCATCTGACTAGAGGACATTTGAGCTGAATTCTGAATTCCCCAGGAGGACCAACCATACTAAAAATGGAAGGGTGTG
This sequence comes from Tupaia tana, assembly GCA_026018925.1. Classification (NCBI taxonomy): domain Eukaryota; kingdom Metazoa; phylum Chordata; class Mammalia; order Scandentia; family Tupaiidae; genus Tupaia; species Tupaia tana. The sequence goes on from JAKSZU010000001.1 coordinate 16,321,550, forward strand.
TTTCAGGCTCCAGAGCAGGGGTGGAAAGGCCCTGGAGAGTTTTGAGATTGGAGATTGGTGTGGCTGGTCAGAGAGAGTGGTCAGAGACAAGGTTGGCCAAGGACAGATAAAGCATTTGCATCTTGTTCTAAACGCAGGTGGCAAATGGCAAGTCACTGGAGTGTTTCACGAAGGAGGACGAATGACCTGGTGTCTGTTTTAAAAGCTTATCTGGCCTCTGTTTAGAGACCATCTAGCAGGGCATAGAGAAAGCCGGGCACAGGCCAGCTGGGAGAGTGACCCCCAATTAATAGAAGCTCCAGCTATTCGATGCCACCTGATCCTTATTATCGCAGAATGTCATATCCTACAAACAGCCAGATTTTCATTTGCATTAAGCAACTGAAAAACAAAGGGAGAGTGTTGAAAATAATTTCGACATAAAATTGCCAGTTTTTGAATAATATGCACAAAGATTGTCCTCCCTTTTCCCTGCTCTCTAGAAGCTGGCTTTGCAAACTATGGCCCTTAAGGGGCCAACTGATTTTTTGTTTACTTTCCATGAACTAAGATTGTTTTTTATATTTTAAAATAATTTTAAAAATATATTTTATAATGCATGGAAATTACCCAACATTTCAATTTTGGTATCCATAAATAAATATTTATTCTCACACTGACATTCATTTGCCCATTGTTAGTGGCTACTCTCGTGATAAGTAGGCAGAGTTGCATCAGACACATACAACCTTAAGAAATTTATCCTCTGGGACCAGCAGATGGCATAATGGCTATGTCGCTGGATTCCTATGTAGTAGACTGTGGTTCAAGTTCTGAACCCGGTGGCTTAAACTCACGCCAGGTGCACATGCGTGCATGCCCAGGATCCCCAGAAGAGAATGGAGGAACAGGGATTGCAGCATGGTCACCCTCCCAGGGGAGTGATTTCTCACTTTCTGTCTCTCTGTCTCTGTCTTTCTGGTGAGTGCACGTGCCCTATAGCAAAATCCTCTCAGAAAACAAACAAACAAACAAACAAAAACAAACAAAACAAACAAACAAACAAAAAACAATAGAGAAAGAAACTTACCCTCTGACCTTTTACAGAAAAACTTGGCCAATCCCTGCTATAGAAAACAACTGCCTTTGGTTTTGGTCTGTTCTCTCATCCTCTTTGCAAAGGAAAGACATTTCTTTAATATCTCTCTGATGGCACGTGCTAACAGAATGACCACATAATCCCAAGGCATTGCAGGATGGAAATGGAGAGGACCTCCAAATACCCCATCCTCCCCCAAATGTCGATAAACCCTTTTCTGCCCTGCAGATTGGAGAACTCAGCTCACTTCTATGTTTGTGCATTATGAAGCACCCACACTTAGAGAAGACATGATTCATTATTTGGATTGTTTAATCAGTATGCTTAATCACCCCAGAGGTGTTGAATACAGAACAGCATTTCCTAGATGGGTGAGACTGACAAGAAAAGCAAAATTCCCATGTTTAAGGAACTTATGCCTTAATATAGGTGAAAAATCTGGCTGATTAAGAATTTTTTTGTAAGGGGGGGGGTTATTATTTATTTTTTTTTATATACATTAGATCGCATTGTTTAGCTTACAATGTGAGCATTTCAATATGTGAACATTTCTCCCCAGTCCCGTTGATCAAAATATCTTCAACTGATAACACCACACCTCCCCATCCCATCAATGTTCTACCTCCGTATCCCTTCTCCAAATGTCCTTCATTAGGCCCCACTCCTCCACATACACCTCTGACATTCACACCCATCTCTTGTGTTTGTACAACCGTTGGTCAGTCAGTTTCAGTCATAGAGTGCAGACATTCAGTGTATGTTAAGTGGGGACATACAATGTCTCTCCTTCATAGCCTGACTTGCCTCACTCAGCAGTAAATCTTGCATATTTTTCCACTTTCTGTCAAAAGCCAGGATTTTGTTGGTTTTTATGGCTGAGTAGTATTCCATAGAGTATATGTGCCACAGTTTTTCAATCCATTCCTCCATACGGGGGCATTTGGGTTGGTTCCTGATTAAGAATTCTTATGGTAAGAAATACCAAGATAACAGGACTTACATCTGGTACTTGGTATACCCAAAAGAAGGTTCTTTTTTACTAAGGCGTATTCTTTCATCACAAACATGGACATTAGAAGTCTGTTCAGTCTGGTAGCACAAGCTTCCATCAACCTTTTTTTGCCTGAACCCCCAGAAATAACTTTCTAGCTGAGATTCCGGTTTTCTTTCTTGTTCTTCTTTGACTCATCCATTAACAATACTCAGAAGAAGCTTTTAGAAACACATTAGATAATCTCATGCCTGTGGTTAAAACTTTTTAGGGGCTTTCCATTGTCAAATCCAGCTCCTCCCCATGGTCCCAGCCATCTGGCCACTGATGAACTCTGAACCCTCCTCTCCTAGTCCGGCTTCCTTTGGTCACTGCACAGAAAACCCAGCATTCTTCGTGTTCCTTAAACTTGCCACACTCACCCACTCTGTAGGGCTTCTATGTTCTCTATACAGCTCATTCCTGTGTTTCATTTTCAACTCAGTTCAAATGACACCACTTCAAAGAAGCTTTACTGACATCCAACCTCCATTGCCCTACTCTCACCCTGGGTCACTCCATCGTCTCAACCCACTTACTTTTCTTTACAATAGTTATTACTACAGTTGACCCTTGAAACAAGACTAGTTTGAACTGCCAGGGTCTGCCTTTACATGGATTTTTCAACAAATATTTGTATTCTCTTTTTTTTATGATTTTCTTAAGACCATTTTATCTACCTTATATTATTGTAAGAACACAATGTACAATACATATAACATACAAAATGCATGTCAATCGACTATTTATGTTATCAGTAAAACTTTAAGTAAGTGGTTGGCTATTAGTAGTTAAATTTAAGGGAGTCAAAAGTTGTACATGAAGGGGAAGGCAGATAGCGTAGTGTTTACATCACTGGACTCCCACATGTCCAACCACAGTTCAAAACCAGGCCAGGTGCATGTGCATGTGTGCCCAAGATTCCAGAAGGACAATGGAGAAGGGATTTCAATGTGGCCATCCCCCCAGGGGAGTGATTTCTCACTTTCCCTCTCACTGTCTCTCTCTCTCTCTCTCTTTCTCTCTCTCTTTCTCCCCAGCAAGCACATACACCCTAAGGCAAAAACCTCTTAAAAAAATTAGAAAGTTGTACATTAATTTTTTACTGCATGGGAGGGCAGCTCTCCTAACACCCATGTTGTTCAAAGGTCAACTGTGTTTGGACAAATGTTGGTTTGCTTTTTTTATTCCTCTGTCATTTGTTTCTCGTCATCACATGTAGCCTCCCGAGACAAAGATATCTTCTTTCTTAATTGTCACGAGAGTCCCAACATCTAGAGCAGCACTTGATCAAAAGATAATGGGGTCACCAGAGAGAAAGAGAAAGCAACCTACAATAGGGCATGATCATGATGAAACCCCTTCTCCATTCTTCATCCAGTTGGGATTTTAGGCACACAAACACATGCACTTAGCATGTTTTTTAATCTGCCAGATTTGAGATTTGAACCATGTAGTTGGCCATGTGGAATCTGGCTTCCTCAACCACCAGGCTACAAGGCTGGCCCATGCAGGTTATTATTTTTAAATATAACTTTGATACTTTGAGTACCTTAAGGGACCCAAAGGCAATGAAGCTCTCGAAGATAAAGAGATGAAGAAGTGGCTTTGCTTGCTGATGATTAAAATGATCAGTTAAATACTTTCCTCTTTGACATAACTCAGCTGATCACCTTAAAAGATAGTACTAAGAACACGATCCCCTTTTCCAGAAGTTCATTTCATCTAGTACAGTATTTGGCACAAAGCTGATATCAACAAAGGTTAGCTTCCTCCCTCTAACATTTTAATGGACTTATTCACTTACTTCATGTTACTAAGCAAGAGAGAAATCAGTCCATATCTATATTTCAAATATCCAACATGATGAATAGTTCATGGTTATTCAATATAGATTGTTGAACATTTAATTAAAATACAAGGTGACTTCAAGTACACAGAATAAAAATGGACTTAAAGGACAAGTTAATTTTGGTGCCAAAAAAGTCAATATCCATGGGTAGTTTTTCCATAATATGATCTTCGAACTTCTTGTAGACCTCTCATCAACTTCTTCCAGATTAACTGACTTGAATAGAGCATTTTCTTCAGCTTGGCACAACAGGTAGTGACTGTCTTCCCAGTGCATGGATTCTGGGACATGGCAGTATGGATTTCTGTGCTACTTGCATCGTAATTATTTACTGTGAAGAGTAGCATAGACATATTTCTTAACCTAGTTCATTCCAAAACACATCCTATTTCAGTAATTGTATTTGTTACTCTTGTTCTTTATTAAGCTAGTGGTAATTTAAAAAAATCTAAACTAAAAAAAAAGAACTTAGTCACTAAAATGTGACTCAATAAAGTAAGCAAAGAGAGTAAGAAAGCAGCACTGAAGAGCAGTTTCAAGGACACACTGACTCATAGTGTCAAATGATTCAGTTTAAGTAGAAGCTGATATGAAATAGCAAAACAAAAGGTGATAATGCCAAGAGTGAATTTCTTGCTGAGAAAAACATGCAAAAAGCCTGAGATAGAATATTTCTCCATTTCTGGAAGGTACAAAACCATAGAGGTCCAAAAGCTGGAAATACTGCATACTGGATAAGAAGGTCATTCTGTCATTCTGTCACCTATGTTTCAATATTTCCCAAATGAGTAAAGTTCAGTAGTTACCTTCATGGACCACCTTTGGTGCTGTAAGTCATATGTATCAAGGATACTAATATCAAGAGGACCAGTTCTTACACTTGAACACTTGGATTTTCAGCAGTGGGCAGCAGCATTTTCAAAGGTCTATGTCACATTACAGAAAGAAATAGCCTGTCAAGGTTACATTATCTTCTCAAATTCCATATTTATATTAGAATTTTAGAATCAGTGCCCCAAGGCTGTCCAGTGCATCCTGAAATTCACATTGGCTTACTATTAAGACTGAGTAATGGGAACCACAGATGGTGTAATGTAACTGAACTCTCACATAGTCGACTGTAGTTCATGTCCTGGACCCAGTGGCTTAATACTCATGCCAGGAACATGTGCATGCATGCCCCAAATCCCGAGAAGAAAATGGAAGAGAGGGGATTGCAGCATGGCCATCTACTCAGGGGGATGATTTCTCACTGTCTGTCTCTCTCTGTCTCTCTGGCCAGTGCATGCACCCTGTAACAAAAATCTCTGAAAAAAAGAAAAAGAAAAAAAAGACTGAATGAATGGCAATTTGATAATGTACTAGCGGCTTATTATTTCTAGCTATAAAAACCAACTGGTATTTTGGGGACTTCCAGATTCAACCATACTGGTCACTCTAAGAGAGGAAGCAGAAAGATATGTTTTATATTACAAAGCAGAAAGGTCATGAGTTTTCTTTCTTCTTCCTTCTTTCTTTTCTTTTTTCCAAAACACAGCTTAGCAATTTATAGAAATTGCGACCTCTTTTTTAATTTATTTTTTAAAATTCTTGTTCTTTTATACATTCAATCACGTTATTTAGCTTACAAAGTGAATATTCCGACATGTGTACATTTCTCCCTAGTCTGGTTGATAATTCTATAAAATTATCTTCAATAGATAATACCACATTTCTTTGTCCCATTAATGCTTTGCCTCTCTATTTTTGTTCTAAATGTCCTTCCTCAGACTCTACTCTTTCATACACACTATATCTGATAATCACAACCATTTACTGTGTTTCTATATCCTTTAGTCAAACGGTTTCAGTCATAGGATGCAGACACTCGATATATATTAAGTGGCGACATGCAATGACTCTCCTTCATAGCCTGGCTTGCTTCACTCAGCAGTAAATCTTCCACATGCATTCACTTTCTGTTAAAAGCCAGGGTCTTGTTGTCTTTTTAGCAACCTTTTTTTAATCAATGGTTCTCAGCATGAAAAGCACACTTTAAATGGCTAATAGTGTTCATGCAAGAACACTGTAATTGCAGTTTGAAATCCAAGTAATAGGATTTGTTTAATTCAATTCTTTGTAAGTTATAATATTTCTCTCATTTACAAGCTAATGAAGCTATGATTTGGAAAAGCTCTTTTTCAAGGATGTAGAGCAACCATAAGGACAGAAATCAAACATAAAGACTTTGACTTTTGCTATGAGTTTCTGTCTAAATAGCATGCTTGTTGGCCAGATACTGGTCAGAAAAATAAGATGCAAAACTCATAAGAAAGATTAATTCTCTGGATTCCACATTGAGTGATGCCATTAGAGAATTACTGTTGTAGTCATGCAATTCAAGCTGCTTGACTTCGTGTTAGCAATAATATGTGGAGATTCTACTCTACACTTGATGTATTAAGAATGCTTCTTCATACAAAGACTATACACAAGTGTTCATAGAATCATTATTCATAATAGCTTAAAATGGAAACAATCCAAATATCCATCCATTGATGAATGGATAAGCTAGACATGTTATATCTGTATAGTGGAATTTTACCATTCAGGTGTAAAAAATTGAAATGAAATATTGATACATGTTACAACCTGGATGAATTTTGAATATACCATGCTAAGTGAAAGATGCCTGTAAAAAAAGACCACATACAGTCAGATTTCATTTATATGAACTATTACGAATAAACAAATTCATAGATACAGAAAGCAGATTAATCATAGCCAGGGACTTGAGGAAAGGGAAAATGGAGAGAATTAAATAATGGATATGAGATTTCTTTTGAGCATGATGAAGACGTTGTAAAATTAAATAGTGATCATGGTTACATAACTTGCTGAATATACTCCAAACTACTGAATTCTGTTTTTAAAATAGTGAAGTTTATGGCATATTGATTATATCTCAATAACACTGGTTTATTTATTTTTTAAAAAAACTTGTAGAAGTAGTATAAGTGGTCAAAGGACCATTGGAGACTTCTTAAATAATGGGTCTTTGCCAAGGAGAGAGCCTGGTGTGATTAAGATTCTATATATTATCAGAGCACTTTATTTCTATTAATATCTAGTTTTCCATATGTATAATGATTTTTCCACACAAAGAGAAGGTGAGACACATTTTTGGAGCCTGGAAAATAAGTCACACACAAAAAAGTGAAAGGCTAGTTTGCTAGTCTAAGAATTAAAACACCTTGAACCTTGTGCATTTTTATACTAAAGCCTATGATGGCCACATCCCCACATTTGACTTGGCTGAATGATGACTAACTACCTGGTTACGGACAACCATTCATTATTTGCCCATTTTTCATATAGTTTACCTTAAGCAAGACAAGCAAGGCCCTTCTTTTAAAGCACCATAAAAGTGATAGCCTCATGTATGTAAAAATAAATAAAATCACAACAGTAATACTCTTCTGAATGTGGTAAAAATATTTTTCAAGTGACTAATGAAAGTGTCTTTCATCATAGAATAAAAAGCAATATCAGAAACGTTGGTGACACACTCTCTTAAAATGTGCTTAGGTTGGAATTGATCTTGAAGTGTTAGGTAACAGTTTATACCGTGAGTCTGCTGACTTCCTAAGCTTGGCCCCAAAGATGTAGTTTAAACTCCATCATTTTGTCTTTTTGAAGCAGCTGGAACCCACAATACGGTCAAAGGATGATTTTCTCAGCCCCAGGATAGGAAAAGCATCCTTTTTAAAGACTGACAGTGGATCCTGGCCGATTGAGAAACAGCCCTGATGCACTTCGAATGAAGTCTTCTGTAGTGAGTTTAGCCAGCAGAACCGTGACTGTAAGCAAACCACAAAGATTACTGCAGAGTAGGAGGAACCAGAAAGTCACAGAGCTGCTGTTGAAGATGTTGATTATCATGGACCTGAAATTACAAACACAGTCCTGTGTGTATCACTTCATAAAGCTTTTTTATTTCAAATGCCTGATTTCTGGACAACAGACTCCTTATAAAGTTCTACCACCAAAAGAGAAGTTCGGCCGAGTTCCAGTGCAGTCTCAGATTTGTTTCATGCTATTGAGCTATCCTAATTGTCAACCAGAGGGCTCATGAAAGAGAACAGGAAGTCTGTTGTGGCCGAGGCAATTTGTAGCGGTCTGAAAGCACCTAATTCTCAGAAAAGCAGTTCACTGTATCCATATTGATACTATTAATAAATATGAGTCTTAAAAGTTTTCTTATTTGTTCAATTTATTTTTGATAGACTATTTTGATTCAATCATTTTATTTTTGCTTCATGAAAAATGAAGAGATCTAAAATTAATACAAGTGTCAATTTTTTGAAGTTGAAACTGGAACCAGCAGGTGGTGTAGTGGTTAAGGCACTGGACTCCACATGGTTGACTATGGTTCAAGTCCCAGACCCGGCAGCTTGAAACTCATTGCAGGCCATGTGTACATGAATACCTGAAGTCCTGAGAGGAGAATAGAGGAGAGAACACTTGTAGCTTATGGAAAAAAATCTCTAAAAAGATAATAATAAAATAATAAAAGAAATAAAATTATGAAGCCCTTCTAGTTTTTCAGAATAATGCTCCAGTATTATAACAAAATATAAATAGGATTAATAGCATGTTAAAAGCATGCACTGTACATGTGCTTTTCTTATACCTTGTGTACTCTATGCAAAGTATTAGATGTGTGTGAAAACTACATAGTATAAAATGTTTAATATTTATCACATGGTTCTATTAACATGATTCAGCCCCAGTAGTCTGTTTTACTAAAAGTCAACTTTATTTCAAAACTAGCAACCCTCAGGAATCACTCACAGGTATTATATAGGTTATTAGGCAGTGCTTAAAGCCATTTCCCACCGGAATGAATTCCCTTTCTTATATACTGCATATGAACACTGTCTCATATATTTCAGGGTCTGTTTGCTAAATGACATCACTAATCAAGTAGCCATATAATTATTATTATTAGAAACCTGAGCCCACATTCCTAAAACTTATCATTAAAGAAGAAAAGCCTTCTTAAACCAGCTAGGTATTCACTCTATCTTATTACGCCACATAGCAGTGATCTTAGTGAAACCAAAATTTACGGTATAACTATAAGCTATATTTTGAGCTGTGCTACTCTATTTTCTACAAGACTTAGAGTATTTTAGAGTAGCTCTTATTTAAAACAAAAAAAAATGCGAGAAAACAATGAATTCTAAGGGGACAATGAGAAAGAACAATCTCTTGCGTCATTTTTGTATAAAAATTTTATTATAAAGTCTTGTCTGTTATATAAAACAGTTTTGGAATTAGAGGAAAGAAAATCCTAATGTGGCCAGTAGATTAGAATGTTTAATAGTCTCCAGAAACCAGGCAAGTAAATCTGTGAAATATCTGTCCAAACAAGATCCAGAGTCATTCCCAGGTCATTGAAATTCAGCAATAATCCCCAGAACTCAATTTAGACATGGTTCTTAATCTTCTACTCTGAACTTGCAGTAGAGTTTATTTACAGTTTCTCTTTTAACACAGTGATGACATAAAAGAAACAGCTTGAAAGAGGAAATGCAAAAGGAATTAAAATTGTAAAATGTTAATAATATTTAAGGTGGCTCCACCAGACTTTACATGGAAGTAACAATTTTGTGTTCCCTCTCATCTCTGTAGTTGCTCTCTGTATCTGTATTTGGTTTGCATTTGTAACCACCACCCTTTTAAACCGTTCATAGAGCTGTAGTCAAATCTTGGGGCAAATACAGGGGCCCTGGAAGCTCAACCTCTAACTGTGTTTTAAGAAGAGAAGTATTTTTACCACACAATGGATCTGTAACATTATTTTCTCATTATTTTTCATACTCCAATCTCGTTAGATTCACATGACGCTATTATTTCACAATGTGCAAACCCTATGCCTCCTAATATGTATGCACAAACATACACATGCACATATGCACATTAACCCATTCATACACATGCTCAAATACAACTAACTTTTATACATAATCACACACTCACACATCCCACACACATTCACACACTACACCAAATCACACATGCTCACACAAACACATACCACCCACTCATATATGCTCCCATTCACCCACACATTTTCACACCGAATGCATATATGCATAAACACTCAATGCATTTAAAAAAAAATTAAGCACCCAACTGGACATCAAGATTGTAGCACTGAACAAAATAGACAAAATTTTTGCTCTCACTGAGTTTGTATCCGGAGTAAAGTAAAGGGGGGTTTGAAAGGAATATGAGACTGGGATTATCAGTAAAGGAGAGATAAGAATCATACTGTCCTTGGTGGCAAAGCTGGTAGTGACTATTGACTAAGAAAGCTGAATCCAGCATTCCACTCCTGGGTATCTACCCAAAGGATAGGAAAACAGTCAAAAAAATAACTTGCACACCTATGTTTATTGCAGCATTACTCACAATTGCAAAGACATGGAACCAACCCAAATGCCCATGAACAGATGAATTAATTGAAAAAGTGTAGAATGTATACTGTGTAATACTACTCAGTCATAAAAAAAAATAACACTCACATTTGACAGAAAGTGAAAAAATATGAAAGTTTACTGCTAAGTGAAGCAAGCCAGACTATAAGAGAGGCACTGGATGCCTCCACTCAATATATACTGAATGTCAGCACTCTGGGGAAACTGAAAGACTGGAAGGTATAAAAACATGGAGAGCAATGGTGAACTGTAGACCGTGCAGGAAGAGGAGGGGAAATGGGAGATGCTGAGAGGGAGGAAATCAAGAAGAAGTAAGCAAAACATTTAAGGGACCTAAGGTGGAAAGAAATCTGTTGATTATAATGTGTATGGTGATGGCTTTGACTGAATCAATATACAGTGTATTCATGAAGGGAAAATTAATTTGGTATGCTGTAATGATACACAGTATTGAATGTAAAAATAATTGAAGAAAGAAATTGAAATTTTTAAAAAGTTCACAGAAAATGTATGTTATGAAAAAATTATACATGGATTTCAAAATATTTTGAACCAAAATAAGCTCATACTTTAATTTTTTAGAAGTCTATAGCTTTATCCTTTTGAATATATTTTGTTTGTTTATGGGAGGTAGAAAGTGATATTTATTTGATAGGTAGTTTATGATTAATCATAAATAAAACACTAGCAACTTGTTATCTTTAAAAAAAAAAAAAAACTGAATTCCCTTAACTCCTCTCCTACTCATCTTTTCCAAAACTAAAGATAAGTTTTAAGATTAATTTTTCTCTTTTAAAATTTTTTATACTTTCATATTTACATTTAATTCTCATACATCTTTGTGGGGTACAGTACAGTTTTTCAAATCATGCATGCAGGGATAGTCAAATCAAGAATGTTACTATATTCATCATCTTCAACAAAGAATTTTACATTAGGTTGTCCATTAATCTGGAAAAACACCCTTCTTCCAAACCAGTTTAAATGAATCTTAGTTTATACTTTAGAAACTGTTATGAATCATTTGTGTTTTAGGGAAAAATGCAATATGAAAGATTTCAACTGTTGTTACCATGGATATTAGACTGATGATCTCAGCAACCCTGTAAATGCCAAGGTATACTGACTAAAGGAGGCTGAAGGATGATGATGGACACTTTCTGTTTAGGGCTTCCCATTCTCCTCAGCTTCACGGAGTTGAAGACATATAATTAGGAAACAACCTAATTCTGTTTTAGATGTTTTGTTTTAAAAGGTACATTTTTCATGTACCTCTTACTTTATGTATAGTCATTTAATATACTGTCATTTGTTTAGCATGGAATTCAGAAAATATTCTGCTTAGTTAACAAAGACACTGAAAACATGATGAATTTTCTTTAATTTCCAGATTTATTCACATCTCTAACGGGTTACACACACACACACAGCTTCTAAAATGGATTAAGATTATCCTGTTCATATTTAAGAGACTGCCTGCAATAAGATTAAAATAATACTGATTTTGTAAGTTTTTTCTCTGTTTAAAATTTATTTTAACAATCAACAATAATACTAAAATGATTCTGACAGAAATAAGCTGAAGTAATAATGTACAGATGCCTAAATACTTATTTTCTGAAGGAAATGAATTAGCTTAATATTAGGAGCTGCACTGATAAAACAGTAACTGTAGTAATGATGCCAGTAGAAACCAAAGAAATGTCAATATTTTTAAGGTGGAGGACTTACTTTTTTGTCATTTTTCCTCTCAGACAGCCACAGTTTCTTGGGATATCCAAACTTTGTACTCAACAGTACCAGAAGATGCAGAGCACAAAGCAGAAAGCTTGCTGGTGAAAGAGGTAAATACGATGCTTCAGTCTTTTACTGTAGAAAACTTTTGCTTTCTTCAGGGAGGTCTCAAGGCCATTATTGTTATCTTCCTCTCCTTTTCTATACAGAATTTCAAATGCTATGATTAATGTCATTCAACTTTCATAATCTATGGGTGACTTTCCATCTTTCTATTAATCTTTTTTTTATTATTTGGAGACTGTTCAGCTTTTAGATGTTCTTTTAATATTTATTAATTAAGAAATATTCAAATTTTTTAAAACATTTACTTTTCACATTTAATTGTTGTACATCCTCATAGCACACAGTATAGTTTTGTCATTAAAACTCTAGATTAAGGGGTCGGCAGGTGGCATGGTGGTTAGGGGCACTGGACTCCCACATGGCTGACCATGGTTCAAGTCCTGGACCTGGTGTCTTGCTTTCTCACTTTCTCTCGCTCTTTCTCTCTCTTACTCTGTCCCTCTCTGGTTAAATAAATAAATATAAATAAATAAAGCTAAATAAAATTAAAAAAAAACTCTAGATTAAAAAAAAAACTAACAGTAAAATCTCTAACTATAAAACTACTGGTGGAAAACACAGGTGAAACACTCAGAGACATTGGAAGGCAAAGATTTCTTAAATAAGACCTCTAAAGTGGAGGCAACAACACAAAGAAATAGACAAATGGGATTACATGAAGCTAAAAAGCTTCTACACAGCAAAAGAAACAATAATTACAGTGACGAGACAACTCTCAGAATGGGTGAAAATATCTGCCAGCTATACTTTATAGAAGACACTGATATCCAGAATATATCGGATATTTAAGTATTTTTAGTAGATAGATTTAATTTTATTTTACCTATTTGGACTGAGTTATAGGAAAAGCCATGCTACATGAAAATTTTGGATAGCAGGATTTCTATTTTAAGAGGTATATATTTTACATATTAACCATAGAAATAGTTAATGATTTACCCTCAGGGACAGCTCTAAGGGACTATTAAGAATCTGCTGATATAGCATATACTTGTAGTCAATTGGTGTATGAGAGGCCTACATGACTGCTCCTTCTAGATTCCAGCCTGCTTTGAGACAGAGATTTGACTAGTACATAGCAGGTACATGTGAGATGTTTAGTAAATGAATAACTGAAGCCAATTATTTCTTTACAGAAAATGAAGCAGTAAAATTTAGCCCAGCACAAATAAAATTCAAAGTAATAAAATCTAAATTTAAATCTTTAATACGGAAAAAATGGTATAAAAAGTGGTCCTAATTAGGACCTGAGTAAGGCTGCGTTTGGTAGCAATAGCTCCTCTCAGCTTTTAAACATATTTGTATTAAAGTAGTATAATAGATAGATTTATTAATGCATATATTAATACTAATCAAATTAATTATACATAGTTTATGTTGCACTCTTCAGTCAGATCATCACTTACAGGTGTCTACCTTTTTACATTTTTTCAATTCTTTTATTTTATTTATTTCCCTAAGTTTACATTGGATTGCAATACCTTCTAAGGAAATAGAAAAAAGAAAACAGTGCAGACTCAGATAATATCAGGGTATCTGAGAATACTGTTTTCACATTTAATGATAAAAATAATATGTGATGGTGATGTAGTACCATAATATTTTGCTTACAGTCGCCTTAGAGGGAGTTTTAGTATCTAGTAGGGCACCACTATTCTTTAAAAGAAAAATGTTGGCAAATAGTTTCTTATACTAGAAAATCAGAATAATGGAGATGAGATCTACAACAGTCCTACAGTAAATAAGTGTTTGCTTAAGTAGGATTTGAAAGTTTTATGACTTTGAATTTTTAACTAGGTAATTACTCAAGTCTTCTTGCATGTTCTTCACTAAAATATTGCACTTTCTTTATAAAGATCTTCAACTTGGTTCTTAAATTTATTTCTGAGTACCTTCCAGTTTTGTTGTAAATGTGAGTGGAATTTTAAAGTCCATTTTCTTTGTGTTCACTGCTGATATTTTTTAAAAGCTTTTGATTTTCAAATATGAATAACACCATTCTAAACCCTCTTAACCTCATAGTTCTTGTTTATTTTTAGATATGCATTCATGTCATCTACAAACGAAATTTTCTTCTCTAATAAGGCTATTGTTTCTTTAATTTCTGTCTTATTCCATTATCTAATATCCTTAAAACAATGTTGAATAATAATACTAATATTTGAAATCCTGCCTTATTATTGATTTTCTGAGAAGGCTTTTAGTAGCATTGATGTTTATGAAATATAGTATTTTGTGTCAGTTTCTGGCATCTTTTTATCATGTGTTAAGTATCTTTATCGTCTCTTTAGAGTGTAAAGACCGGCCACTTTTTGTTATAACATGCATAGTCAATGTACTGAGATAATGGCTTTTCTCCTTTCAGTTAGCACTATACTAGAATTGATGGGTTGTTCTGTGGATCTATACCTGCATTTCTGTTATAACCTTTCTTGTTCAAGATGTATTATTGCCTTAAAAGGTATGACATTGGCATTGTTACTGTTTATATCTACTTCTGCATTTATATTCATGAGTGGAATTTGGATAGGGTTTCCTTTTTTCCTTTGGTATTAGAGGAATGTTAGGCTTAAAAGAATAAACTGTGGGGTCAGCAGGTGGCATAGTGGCTAAAGTGCTGGACTCCCACATGGTTAACCATGGTTCAAGTCCTGGACCCAGTGACTTGAAACTCATGTCAGGCACATGTACATGTGTGCCCAGAATCCTGAGAGGATATTCACCTCTGGTGGGTGATTTCTTGCTTTATGTCTTTCTGTCTCTGTCAGTGTGGTGAGTGCATGTGCCCTAAAGCCAAAAGAAAAGAAAATGAAAATAAACTGAAGGTATGGAGTAGTTAAGTATTGCAAAGAGGAAGCCAGATCTCACATGGCTGATGAGGGTTTGAGTCCCAGCCCTGATGGCTTTAAAGACACAGCAGATGCTTCCATTCATGCACAAGATCCTGATGGAATATATATATATATATATATATAAAATATTATACACACACACACACACACACACATATATATATGTATGTATGTATGTGTGTGTATATATATATATATATATATATATATATATAAATCTTCATTTGGGATTACCATGATAAAGTAAGGAAAAAAAACAGGTTACAGAATGTGTACTATAACATGATTAAAGATTCAAAATTCATAATTGTATACTTAGGTATGTTTATATCAGCCTAGAAAAGGGATGAAAGAATGCATATTTCAAACGCATGACATTAGTTACTCCCAAGTTGGATTTTAGAGGAAAGAAAGAGATTCATTTTTAACATATATGATTATGTATTATTGCACTGTTACTAATAAACTTTTTAATTTAAAATATTTGGAGAAAAATAGTTAGAATATATATTTTATTTTTAAATGCTGCCAGAGTTGGAAGCAACTCAGCTTGTTGCTTAAACTTGTTCCCCAAAGTTAAAAGCCAATGCAGTTCTTCAAGTCATTAGGGAATTACTAAGAGACTGCATCACATTCTCCTCTTCTATGTTCTGTATTTTAGTTTGGTAATTAAAATGTCATGTAGAGGGGCCAGCAGGTAGCATGATGGTTAAGGCACTAGACTCCCACATGGCTGATCACAGCTCGAGTCTTGGACCTGATGGCTTGAAACTCACACCAGGAGCATGTGCCCAAAATCCTGAGAGGAGAATGGAGGATTAGGAATTTCAGTGAAGTCATTCTCCTGGGGTGTGGTTTCTCACTCTCCCCACTCCCTCTCTCTCTGGTGAGCATACATGTCCTATGGTAAAAATTTAAAACAAAAACAACAACAAAATATTCAGATAGAGCAGTCAAAATCTCGAATGTCTTGCCTCATTTTTCTAATGCATACATGTCCTATGGCAAAAATATTTTAAAGAGTTATTTTATTTAACTTTATTTATTATTATTATCATTATTATTTTTTAGTTTGATCAGAGAGAAACAGAGAGAGAGGAAGTGAGAAAGCAAGCCACCAGGTCTGAGACTTGAACCGTAGTCGGCCGTGTGGGAGTCCAGCACCTTTAACCACCATACCACTTGCCGGTACCGCAAAAATTTAAAACAAACAAACAAACAAACAAAAATCACATAGAGCAGTCAAAATCTTGAATGTCTTGCTTCATTTTTCTAATGTTGGTTTGTCTGTCAGTCATAGAAGTCAGCTAAGTTCACCTGACCATGCTTAATCATTTTTAATGTGACTACTATGGGTTTATAAGTGTTTTCACAATTTTAGGAACTTTTCATTTTGTGGTTCTTTAACTCTCTTCCTGGGTTTGACATTTGCATGTCACCATTTTTGCAACAATTTCCTTTTGATTCTGGAAAATTGCTCTTATTTGAACCAAGGTTCTTAGCTCTTCATAGTTCTATACTTCTTAAGGCTTCCATGGTCTTGGATTTAGTTGCTACCTCCCTTCCACTCTCACCTCTTAATACTGGCTCATTTTCTTGCCAAGCATTATTCAGGCATAATGGCCTGCCATTCAGATAGGATAAGTCAGCCCAAACCTAAACCCTTAGGTTGACTGAGAATCGCTGGTCTCTGGATCCAACAGAAGTTTCAAGCTTAGCTACGTTGCTAGGGGCATGGATGGCCTTAAAGCAAATCTGTGCAGGAGAGTTTGTAGGACTATTCTAGGGTTCTTAGAGACCTTGGGTTTTATGTTTTAAGAGCTCCTGTACCTTAATTTCAAAACTCCAGAGCAATTCTTTTATAGTTCTCTTAGAAAGTCACCTTTAGCTGAGAACAGGTGGATACAAATTTTGTCTTTCTCTTGTTATTTCTCCTGGGGAGGAATTTTTCACCTTCACCTTTGTTTCCATCTTAATTCCTTTTCAACTTCGTGCAGCTCCTTTTTTCACTTCCACCATGGACTTCTCACTTCCCCTGAGACCCACTCCAAGGAGAAACCAAGTAGAGTGCCTTGTACCCTGAGGGCCAAGTATCAAACTTCTTTTTTCTTTATTTTGTCTTATTTTATGATTTCTTATTTACATTGCATTGTTGTTCATCTTTGGAGGGCACTACATGAAATTTTTCAAAACATGGATGCAATGTATGGCAATCGAATCAAGAATAATACTATATATTCATCATTTTCAACAAAGAACACCATGTTAGATATTGGCAGTGTCTGTTTTTCCACTCAGCTGTGGTATTCTGTTCCACAACCCATTTGCCCAATTGACCTGCATTTCTGTATCTACTAAATGCTTGTACATTGCAAAGATCAGGACAGAGCATTCAACTGTCACAACATGACAAAATCTTTTTCTCACTATATGACTCTCAAGTAGAGAAAAAAATTAAAAAAGAGAATTCTGGGATGACACTGTTTTACACCTTGATGAATTTTTGTGTTAATCACTAGCAATGAAAATCATTCCAAAACTCTCAAATTGTGCTTAGTTTTAAGGATAGCAATAGAGGTATAGTGGTGAAGGGACTGGATTCCTACATGGCTGACCACAGTTCATATCCCAGCTTGAAACTCACACCAGGCACATGTGCTGTGTGTGCCCAGATTCCTGAGAAGAGAATGAAGGAGAAGGGTTGCAGTGTGGCCATCCCTTCTGGGGAGTAATTTCCCTCTTTCTCTTTCTCCGTCTCTCTCCAGTGAGCACACATGCCCTATGGCAAAAGCAAAAACAATAAGAGCAATGGCGTGAAACCTGTGCTTTATAGACTGGAAAGACGACAAACCTTAGTTACAAATATCCATCCCATGACAGCGATGAAGTAAAAATAGTCAGGCATGGAGACGGTAGATACAAAGAAAAGAGTCACCAGAGACGTGAGCTAAGACTGAGAAATGACCCCAGAGAAGTGCGATGGCAAACACTCCTGACCCCAATAGGTAATAGCTGCTGTCCTAATCGACTGCTTACTTTGTGCAGCGTTTGTTTCTACACCTGTCATTTGTAGTAATTACAAACATATCTTTCATAGTCATCATCATCACCTTTTAGTGACATAACTGTGTCATAGAAGGATGAAGAAACTCGTCCATGCAGCACCATATAGCTGAACCCAGGCAGATCAGCATCCGGACATGCACCATCTAGCCCTTGCTCAGGGGCTTGCAACCAGGTTGCTAGCCGCCAGCATGCACGGTGCTTTGCTACAAGGGCCTCTGGAAGGAATACTCTGTCTTTGCCCTCACAGCCCTGCCGTAGTTTTCTCACAGGTGACCCTAATGCATATGGTCAGCAGACCACACTTTGAAGAACATTGGCTGGATCTTTGGCACCAGATTAAGCCAGCACTGAAACAAATTCATAGATGTTTGTACGGTTTTGTAGAAACGCTTGTTTGCCTTGCCGTGGCTGCTGTGCTAAGCAACCTTTTCAGTCCACTCTGTGCTAAATTGTCCCACTAGGTGGCAAGGACAAGTGCCATGGTTGCTAGGCAGCAAATTGGAAAGAATCAAGTTTAAACACATCCGGCTCAATACGAATTTTGAGTTCTACCTCACTTCACTCTACTTAGACAATTCTCCGACTCTTTTGAGAGGTGGTAGGCATTCTTTTCTTTTCTAAATCCTGAAATAATTCATGTTTTTAATGGGAGTTAAATATAATGAACAGTGCCTCTCATCTGTCTTATCTGTTATTAATTCTCCTCCCTGTTAGCTCAGAGGTTAAGAGTTCCACATCATAGACTTATTTTACATGCATTAAATCACTGAACAGTTAGGTTAATATAAAGCCTTAGTTAAGCAAAATTGTACATGTACGAATATTTTTGAGCACTCCAATGCAAGTATTACTATCTTGTTTTACAGCCTAGAAAACAGACACCAAATTATTAACTAATTTGTCTGGTTTAGGTACACCCTCTCTAACCCTGTACTCCATCTTCTTACCCATTTTATTATCTCAGATCCTTTGATAAAAGTTCCTATAAACTATTTTTCATAGCCTGATTTGATGAGGATAATTCCATTGCTCACATGGTACTATGTCCTACATTTTGGCAAACTCTTAACCTTTCTACCTCAATTTCTCCGTCTTTAAATAGGACTATTAATAATTCTAATGCTGGTTTCTGAAGAAGAATAGAGCAATGATTTGAAAATCCCTGGAAAATAGGAACTGGGAAGCATTATTTTTATCTGATCCTCATAAGTATCTTAAAATCAACATCTAGAACCATAAAAAAATAAATCATCAAACACTTCCGTGATAAAACAGGCTCCATTCCCACTGGGGCCTGGGGGTGGGAGAGGGTTGGACAATTAAAGGGATCTATAAATAAGATGCAGACTTTCTAAGCAAAACTCCTACAGCAGAGTTTTCATTTTAATATACACAACGGGATAATATAATGCCGGAAGCCCAGCACACTAATTAAAACAAAGGCCTCGGTTTGGTTTCTCTCAGCAAAAGATGAGGAAGCAGAGAATTGAAAATGATACAGTAGCTCAAGAAGGAACAAGAGCCTTGAGACCACTTTAGCTGAATGGCTGAGAGAAATACTGGCAAAGTACTAAGGTACCACATTACTCTGACAACAAAGTTCTCTCTAATTTCTGGGAACTGGACCTGCTGCAGGAGTAAAGTTATAATAAAATGAGGAGAAAGAATGAATTCAAGAATCCAAGTATTGGGCTAACCTGTGGCCTGGTGGTTAAGGTGACTGGATCCCACATGGCCAGCAGCACAAAAACACACCAGGCACACATACGTGCATGTGTACCCAAAATCTCAAAAGGAGGGACAGATGGAGAAGAAGGTTTTATGTTATGAACATCTTCATGGGGTGTGCTCTCTCTCTCTCTCTCGTTCTCTCTCTCTCTCTCATGAATGCACACAACCTCTGGTAAATAAACAAAAATCCAAGTCTCACTTTGGTCATGGTATAAAAGACTTGGAGATTTAAGAAGTATGGAAACAGCATTAAATATCTATTTCACTATATCTACATCTGTATCTACATATGTACACACACCCACATAATGGTTGTCCGCCATCTTCATCAACAAAGCACTAGGTTCCTAGGGCACGGAAATACTTAGATTTTAAACAGTTTCCAAACTAGAAGCATTGGGACCCTCCATGAAAAAGAAATTTTAAAAAGAAGAACAATATAAACAGGACCAAAGACTTATTAGAAAATAAAAATTAAAATTATGGCAGAGTAAATGTTGAAGTCTCTAGCCTTCCATAAATATTTCACAATAAAAAAAGTCAGAGGAACTCATGGTTTGAATCAAGGTAGGAACCAATTTCACTTAGGCACAGAATGGTCTACAGAAAACAAGGTCTGAGAGATGTGTATAGGTAGCACACACATACAAGTGCATGCATGTACACACACACACACACACACACACACACAGAGTCCTAAATTAGCTAATATGCGTTGAGACTGTCTTTGAAGTGAATATGATATGATACATAATCCGAACTTATTTGACCATGAAAAAATCCTATCCAGGGAACCAGCAGTTAGCGTAATGGCTATGTCGCTGGACTCCCAAGTAGTCGACTGCGGTTCGCGTCCTAGACCCAGTGGCTTAAAACTCGCACTGGGCGCGTGTGCGTACGTGCCCAAGATCCCGAGAGGAGAATAAAGGAGAAGGGATTGCAGCGTGACCATCCCCCCAAGGGGGTGATTTCTCGCTTTCTGTCTCTATGTCTCTCTCTGTCTGTCTGGAGAGCACACGCGCCCTATAGCAAAAACCTCTCAAAAAAAAAAAAAAAAAAATCCTATCCATTTTCCCCTCAACTTCCTTCAGAAACACACAATTTAACAAAATTCTAAAGCAAATCTGATACAAGGAGACATTAAATACCAGTAGTGCAATAAAGTTCCAGTATAACAGAATCAGTTATATAGTGACTCTTGATATGAATTTCATTGAGGTAGCTACTAATGAAAAAATAGAGAATATTATGGCCTTCTAAAGGTCAAATAAGTTGGTTATTCTTTTTAGTGTCCAAATCTCTGTGTTTTTAAATTATTTTAAATTTGTTATAGGGCATTGTGGACTCACGAGAGAGAGAGAGAGAGAGAGAGAGAGAGAGAGAAAGTGAGAAAGTAAGCTGCCAAATCTGAGATTCAAACAGCAATAGGCCATGTGGGAGTCCACCATCTCAACCACCAAGCTAACTACTGGCTCCCAAACCTTCATTTTTATTTTATTTGGAGAGGTCATTGTACTCACCAGAGAGAAACAGAGACAGAGAGGGAGAAGGTAATCACAGTGAAAAGTAGCCACACTGCAATCCCTTCTCCTCTATTTCTCCATCTTGTCAAGATTTTAAGTACACATGCACATATGCCTTGAATGTTTTCAGGCCCAAGATTCAAACCACATGGTCAGTCATGTCTGACTCCCTTAACCACTAGACTGTGGGGCTGACCTCAAGCTCCCATTTTTAATTCTTTTATTATTATAATTATTTCCGGCTTATATGCATTTGATGTACATCGTAATGGGGTATAGTCTGCTTTTTTTCAAAGCATATATATAGTGTGTACTAATCAAATCAATGATATATACATATTAATCTGCTTCAGTACTGAACACTACATGAAACATGTACCTAATTTTTTACTCTACTGGGGTACAGCATTTCATAACCTCTTCCCCTTATTTACACAAATTCTTATGTCCATTACATTTTTTTTCTCCTGAACTCCCTTGCATTACTTTCGATTTCTGTGTTTTCAATCATTTCAATTTCTGCCGTTGAGTGCGAACATTCAGTATAGGTTAACTGAAAACATATAGCATTTGTTTTTCATAGTCTGGCTTAATTTATTTAATATTACATCTTCCAAATTCACCCACTTTTTGTCAAGTGACAGGGTTTTGTTTTTCTTTATGGATGAATTGTGTGGGTTCTCTCTTGTTCCCTTTGCTGTGCCATCTGTCCACATCTTTGGGCTATCCTGGAGAGATCCTACAATGAATGTCCCTCGTTGGCCATTTTGTCAGATCTTACCCATTTTAAATTTTTACGGGAGAGAGAGATTCAAAGGAAAAAAAGAAGCAAAACATTTTTATAGAGATTTTTGCCCTAGGGCATGTGTATTCACCAGAGAGAAAGAGAGACAGACACAGTGAGAGAGAAAGTAAGAAATCACCACCCCCCCAGGGGGGATGACTACACCACAATCCCTTCTCCATTCTCCTTCTGGGATCTTGGGCACACATGCATACATGCCCAGCACGATTTTCAAGTTACCATGTCTGGGACTGCCACCACAGTCAGCCATGTGGGAGTCCAACAACATCACCTCTATGACATCTGTGCATCCAAGAAGCAAAACATTTAATGGACACAAAATGGAAAATTATCTGTTGATGAAAATATATATGGTAATGTCTCTGACTGAACTGATATACCGGGTATTCATGCTGGGAAAATTCAGGTTGTATGCTGTAAAGATGTACAGGAATTGAGTTAAAAAATACTGTCTACCTTTGTTCACAGGGGTCTAAAATACTAGTACACAATCCCAAACAAGCCTCAGTGATGGTTATCCTGTAGACAAATCTTCATACAGCAAATTTTAAATGTATAGACAAATTTCAAACATTGAAGTAAATAATAATGATTATAAAAGTCAGAGTAACACTTTTTTTCAGCCCTTACATTTCCTTTTTTTTTTTTTTTTTTTTTTAGAGGTTTTTGCTATCGGGCACATGTGCTCGCCAGAAAGACAGAGAGAGACAGAGAGACAGAAAGTGAGAAATCATCCCACAGGGGGGATGGCCATGCTGCAATCCTGTCTCCTCCATCTCTCGGGATCTTGGGCACACATGCGCACATGCCTGGCAAGAGTTTAAGCCACAGGGCCCAGGACTCAAACCACAGTCGACTACATGGGAGTCGAGCAACATAGCCATTAGGCCAACTGCTGTCCCGAGCCTTTACATTTCTCCTCTAAACTCCTTTCCTTTAAAAAAATTATTTATTTTTATTTACTTTATTTTATAATCCCCAACTCCTATTAATTCTTTTTTGTTAGTTTAATTGTATTTATTTTATATATTTATTTTAATTTGACCAGATGGGGACAGAGAGAGATAGAGAGATGGAAAGTGAGAAAGAAAGCCACCAGATTATTCTTTCTTTTGTCCTAGGGATGAATATGAATTCAGTGGGATAGATGAGCTGCTCCTTTAGGTATAAAAGAATCTGCCACACCCAACTCACTTTGGTGGATTTATTTATCTTTATAAAAGGTTAAATTATTTTCATAGAAGGTTCCTCTCCCACATATTTTCTATTACTATGGATCATAGTGTATCAAAACCTAAAGTGAACACAATAAAAGACATCAATCATTTGATAAAGAATGGTAATAAAGGTTTATTATTCAACCGTGATCACTTATTCGGTTGATGGTAACAAGAGGAAGTAGCTCAGTCCCTGTCTTTGAGGAACATACCACCCAGGCAAGAAGTAATAGACGATGATTAGACTTTTGAAATATAATTTGACAGGCACCCTCTAGAGTATTACTTTATGATAGAGAAACAAAGGCAAGTTCACATAGCCAAAAGAAAAAAGTAACTAAAGGTAGGCCAGAAAATGGATTAGCTGGCTTGAGGGATGAGTAAAACTGAAGAAAAGTTGGTCAGATTGGGGACTATTTATTTACAATATCCCATGTGAATGATTATAAAGACCTATAGGAATACATGGCAGTATGATCATGGTGATGGTGGGAGTATTAAGAAGACAGAATTGATAGGAGTTGGGGATTGTAAAGAAAGTAAAGAGGAGGAATATATTGACAATGATTCCCACATTTGTTACTTGAGAGATTAGTTGTATAATTGTTCCCAGAGGAAAATAATGGTTGATTGCTCAAACAGGCATGAAAGATTCAAGCCAGAAAACCGCACCTGCTAATATGCAGAGAGATGTCCAATGAGAAGATAAATACATAGGTCTAGATCACAGGAAGAAAGTGTGGGAATTTACTCTGGATCTGAACCTTGAGTCTGGAAATACTTGCCCAGGAATGCTTCAAAGGCTGGACTGGAACCAGAAGGCAGACCCCTGAGCTATACTCAAAATTAAAGGTCTGCTGGGACCAGCAGTTAGCGTAATGGCTATGTCGTTGGACTCCCATGTAGTTGACCGCGGTTCGAGTCCTGGACCTGGTGGTTTAAACTCATGCCAGACGCATGTGAGTGCATGCCCAAGATCCCAAGAGGAGAATGGAGGAGAAGGGATTGCGGCATGACCATCTCCCCTGGGGGGTGATTCTCGCTTTCTGTCTCTATGTCTCTCTCTGTCTGGCGAGCGCACGCGCCCTATAGCGAAAACCTCTTAAAAAAAAAAAAAAAAAAAAAAAGAGGAGAATGGAAGAGAAGGGATTGAGGCGTGGCCATCCCCACTGGAGGGTGATGTCTCGCTTTCTGTCTCTCTATCTCTCTCTGGCTGGCTGGCGAGCACACATGCCCTATAGCAAAAACCTCTCCAAAAAAAAAAAAAAATTAAAGGTCTGTTAAAGAGTTCCGTGCATATAATGTGGAGATAGAATAGACAGAGAACATCTCTGAATAAAACAAGTGAAGGGTCAGTAATAAGAGATTGCATCTGTGGTATAAAATGTCAAAGAAGATCTATATAATGGCTCACTGCAGTTGGCAATTCAGGGTGTTGGGTGGACTTAGAGCAGGTTCAAAAGCTGGGGGCACAGTCTTGATTACAGTGGGTTAAACACTGAGGAGATGTGGGATGCATTAGCTTAACAAACAAGATGTTAATATATTGGATCATTTTTTTCTATGCAAAAATGCATCATAACTTTTCTGACAACCCAATATAACCCAGTACCCCTTCACTTTGACAAAATACTTCAAGATTAAGCTCAGTAAAAAAATAACAACTGTGGCTCTTCGGACAGAATATCCTATGCATACCAAATTTAAAACTAGATCTGCCTGCTGTGTATTGATCTTTAAATTAAGCGAAAAAACTAGGACCAGCAGATGGTGGAATAGTTATGTCATTGGACTCCCATGTAGTTGACTGTGGTTCAAGTCCTGGATCTGGTTATTTAAAACTCACACCAGGTGCATGTGTGTGTGCATGCCCAAGATCCTGAGAGGAAAATAGAGGAGAAAAGATTGCAACGTGGTCATCCCCCCCAGGGGGTGATTTCTCACTTTCTGACTCTCCAGCATGCACATGCACCCTATAGCAAAAATCTCTTTAAAAAAAAAAAAAAAAAAAGTCATGTGACAAAAAATTGTTTAATATATTGAAAAACAAAATTTCAAACAAACAAAAAACCCAATATGATCAAATGAGTGCAATGGTGGACATGAAATCTCTTTCTTCCTCTTTTTTCTCTTCTCATATTTGGCTTCATACAAATGGCATTCAACAAATTCAGGAGAAAATTATGAATATTCAAGGTTGAAGCTGCATCTTATAATTTTATGGAAGTAAATAACTTTAGTTCTAAACATAGTGAGGAAATTTTTGGAGAAGGGGGAGCTAGCCATAATTTAAACTATATTTTGCACTGCCCACTTTTGTTGACCAGAAGTGTAACTAAAATTTTCTAAGCTTTATGTTTGATTTTGGACCGCATGTTATGTACATTGATAAAGAAGTCATTCTTTTCACTAAAATGTCTTTGTTTAGTGCACTTTATACAAATTTTTGAATCTCATATGTAGAATAATGTCACTCAAATTTACCCTTGAATAACAATGTCTTTGAATAGTTTATTGGGGTGTGGGGATTGCATGTATAAATAAATTAAGTAAAAATGAATGCTCTTTTCTGATTCTGAAACACTGCACAGCCAATGGCTGATTCTAATGCATTCATTAATTTTATACTGGAACACATAAGCAGGGTGTTTCTTACCCTATAACTAACTCCTGCAATATGATATTGGGGCTAAATGAATAGTTTAAATTTCTAGAGAATTTTCGGAGAAATGCTACTATAAAAATTGCTCTGAATTTAAAAAATATATTCTTTCTTAATAAAACTAGTATCAATGAAAAGATTTTTGAGAAAAAAATTTGTTTTAAGTTGTGTTTTGAAGAATGAGTCTCAATTCACTGACAAAGGTATTATTCAAGGATAAGAGACTTCCTCTTTGCATGTGTTTTTTTTTTCATCTCCTAAAAAGAGCTTTAATCCACAACATCCATTCACATGCACTATAAAATGACAAACAAAAACAAACACTAAGCTAGAGCTAAACTGTCTACATATGTCTTCCAGCTTCAAAAGTTAAGTACATGGTATAGAAGAGTTTGTTAGTATGTTTCTAACAGTATTCTATAAGGGAATGTTTAGAAGCCTTATGGACTAGGCCAAATGCCTTTCACTTCCAAGGGAAACTAAGTTTCTATACATTCTCTTACCAAACATTAAGCTGGAGCTCAACTGTGTACATATGTCTTTCAGCTTCAAAAGTTAAGTATGTGGTATAAAAAAGTTTGTGTTAGTAAGGTTCTAAGTGTAGTTTTTAAGGGAATGTTTAGAAGTTTATATAAACGTTCTCTTAGTAAATAATGAGGGAATGAAGCTCTCTTTCAGAGATAAGCATGTAATTTTTCACTCTAAATCTGAACCTGGGCATGGAATATGAGAACTTTCTTTGTCAGAAACACCCACTCATGGAGCTGCATCTCATACCTAAAGAACTTTGCTATAACTGAAAGTCGAGTTTTCAGCCTTATGGACTAGGCCAAATGCCTTCCACTTCCAAGGGAAACTAACTTTAGATGGTCTAAAGATAATTTTCACTTGAAAAATGAAATGGTTGCCACTTCTGTTTTGCCTTTTTCATGATACATAGTAACACAACCTAATAACAACTCATAGCTTTTACAAATCAGAGTCAAAGTCTACTAAACAAGATTGTACCATCACTCCCAAAACCAAGTCACACCTAAATTGGCACTGTTTTGTTTTTGTCCAAACTATTTATATCCCTCCCTAAAGAGTGTAGTATAAGTTTTATTGTTGTTATTGTTGTTTTTTAATCAGTAACTGTCCAACTTGTTTTTATACTATAGAAATTAATTATTACAACTGGTATCCACCCTTGGAGCCAGCCGCTCCTACCTCTTATGAGTGTACTTCCACTTTCCTTTTCCCCCTGCTCTGAACTTTATTTCACTCTGCTATGAAGCTCTGTTGTTCCACTAGACATATGTCTCTTGGCTGAATTCTTTCCTCCAAGAAGACAAGATCCAAGGTATTTGTGTCCTCACTAACACATGCATCAGGAAATAGGACTCAGATAGGAGAAACTTCCATCTTTGTTTCTGTTAGTTCTTTCAAAATAGGCCTTAATGCAGGAATTGAGGTGCAGGTTTATTTGGGTGGTGATCCCAAGAGTCACAATGAGCAATGGGGAAGGAAGACCAGGAAAAAACAACAACAAAAGAAAAAAAAAGAAAAAAATGAATTATTGCATTTTAAAGGAACTCATCATGTGATCTGATTGAAAGTGCTTTTTCTCCAGAGTGTCAATTTATTGGTGGTCACATGTCCTAGATTGCAGGAATAGTCTTCTACTCTAACTCTCAGCCTGGCTAATAGTGTCCCTTTTCACTCTGAAATGTCTCAGTATCGACAGTAAGTTATCTAGCCACCCTTTTGATATATAATTTACCTAAGTCACTTATTTTCATGATCTTCCATTTTCAACATTTATACAATAGTCATAATTACTTCTAAACTTTATAAAGTATGACATGAATATGAAAATTACCACCATCATTGTACATATATGGAATTAATTCTAGTGGTGACTAAGGGTCAAAGTGAATATCTTTTATAATTATATTAATCTTTCTGGCAAGAAGCTAGTTGTGTAATTAAATGTACCTCAACAGCTAGAAAGAAAAATAACTTTGCACCTAAAAACCCATCTGTTACCTGCTTATTACTCTATGGCCAGAATCTAATAATTATCCCTTTTAAAGGTGGACAAATTGCATCTGATGTATATAACACGATTTGAATTGATTCTAATGATTCTCTGAAGAAGAAAAAAAAGAAGGAGAAAAATGAAATATTTTCTTTATGGTACTTTAGAGTGTCCTTTTTAATTGCCTACTCTTTTCTAAATTATTTAGATTTTTAGAACTTTTAATGTATCATGTTTAGTTATTTCTAAAGGAAAAGGGATATAGAAGGTTATTCATTCAGCAAATAAATATTGACTGTCCACTATAAATAAAACCCCAGACTGGAATCAATATGTCCATTTCGAAGGCTATGTCTATAAGAGTGAAAACTGGAAGGTAATCTCAGTGAAGCTTACTAAGGTGCCCTGAGTGAGGCTGGGACCCAAAAACTCTTGGTTTATAGTCAAACAATATAGTAAGGACCAGGTCACATTATCACCCCATGAAATGATGGATTCTACCTGGACAGTAGCGGCATCTGTCTATCTCCTTCAGGATCACCTGTGGTACTTTTTACAGTATAGATTCTCCCCTCTGCTCCACTCCTCAGGTTCTGATGGAAGAGATCTCAGGACAGACCCCAGGAACCTGAACTTTAATTACCATCCTGGATGATCATGGACACTGTACTATTTAGGAAACGTTATCCCCGTGGCACAGAAACCTTCACCGTGTTGACTTTGGCCAACTTTTTTTTGTTTTGTCTAAGCACATACAGGCAGAGTGGGTGAGGATAAATGTTAAACAGCAAACATAATAAGTCCAGTGAGAATCAGGGCATCAATGTTTGGAAAAATGATCTAGCTAAGCGAACTCTTGGTCAGTCTTCACAGGCTTCACCTTTGAAATAGGCTGTGGCAGCTTCCATTTGAAAGGGAAAGTAAAGCCGGTATTCTGAAACCGGTGTTGTGGGCTCAAATGTCAGTAAGAAAATTGGAGCCATTGCCTTATTTTACTAAATCCAGTTGTAACCGGTGACTCTGAATTTGCCACAGATTATTTCAGCTTATTTTTTAGACAAAGAGGAGCTGTAGTCATAATTACAATAGTGCTTAATGATCATCCTAGGGTGATTGTGTGGGCTGGGACCAAGAATAGAGAATGATTTTTTTATGCATAACATTTCCAAAATGCCATAACTACGTAGGAGAAATGGTTATGTGTTTGTAAAATGCACTGGTTTCCTCAGAATCAGAAACAGATTACAAGGATTCTTCTTCTTCTTCTTTTTTTTGAAGAGAGATTTTTGCTATAGAGTGCGTACACTCCCCGGAGAAACAGAGAGAGACAGAAAGTGAGAAATCAACTCCCAGGGTAGATGGCCATGGTGCAATTCCTTCTTCTCCATTGTCCTCTCAGGATTTTGGGCACAAATGCATACGCATCTGGTGTGAGCTATAAGCCACCAGGCCCGGGATTCAAACCATGGTCAACTATGTGGGAGTCCAGCAAGGTAACCATTATGCCATCTGCTGTTTCCAAGGATTCTTAAATATCATCTAGTCCAACCCTGATTCTCATCTGCCCACCCCAGATACATGAAATATAGCAAATAATTCATAAGTAATTGGATTAAAACAGAACTCTTTAGTAATTGACCTAGTTGTAGGAGAAGGGATTGTGGCGTGGCCATCCCCTCTGGGGGCTGATTTCTCGCTTTCTGTCTCTCTGTCTCTCTCTGGCAAGCACACATGCCCTGTAGCAAAAAAATCTCTCCAAAAAAAAAAAAAAAAAAAGGACCAGCAGTTAGTGCAAGAATTGACTTAGTATATCTCTTAAAAACCTCTACTTTTATAAATCAAATAAAACAAAACAAATTATTATCAACTGATGTGGATGTGATTGAATCAAACTTGCTGGGAAAACTTAAAGAAGAATTTATTGAGTAATTATCTATGCTACTTGCTTTATAGGGATTATCTTTTTGATCCTGGTGAAGTTGGTATTATTTACACATATAAAGAAATTTAGAGATACTAAGTTAGTTAAGTGATATATCCTAGCTAAAAAGTACCAAAATTAAAAGCCAGGTCTTTCTTTTTCCAGACAGAGACAGAAATACCATATAGGGGTTGGCAGGTGGCATGGTGTTTAAGGGCGCTGGAATCCCACATGGTCGACTATGGCTAGAGTCCTGGACCTGGCGGCTTGCTTTCTCACATTCTGTCTCTCTCTCTCACTCTGTCCCTCTCTGGTCAAATTGAAATAAACAAATGAATAAATAATAAATAAAGTTAAATAAAATAATTCTTTAAAAAAAAAGAAATACCATATAAAATATCCAAAATGCTAGTCCAGATGTGTTCCTAAGAATTACATCATCAAACAATTCATTAATTAACTTAATGAACTTTTAGAGTCAGACAAATCCAGTATCTACCACCTGTGGGAGCTATGCCAGAAGTCTCAGGTCTTGGGGCCAGCAGGTGGCATGGGGGTTAAGGTGCTGGATTCCCATGTGGTTGACCATGGTTCAAGTCTCAGACCTGGCAGCTTACTTTCTCACTTTCTCTCTCTCTCTCTCTCCCCCTCTGTCTCTGTCTGGAGAGAGCACATGCCTTATAGCAAATTTTAAATAATAATAAATAAAATTAAATGAATAATTATTTTTAAAACTTAATTTAAAAAAAGAAATCACAGGTCTTCTTACTTCTCTGCTACATGAAGTAAGTATTAAAATCTCATCGATTGCTTGTTAATATTATACATAAAAAGTTTAGTGGAGTAGCATCTGACAGCATTTGTAAACCTCCTCTCCCCTCAAAAGGGATAGTTCTTTACTGTAACTACACTTAACTATTATAAAAGTGCCACATCCTTTTTTGGGCAGTGACATTAATAGTAGCGCATCTCAGGTTCCGTGAAGCTTGTGCATATTGTGAGTGCCATGTAGACTATGCCTGAGCATGTGTGTAGGTCATGGTTAGAAACAGGTACTGTACACAGCAAGAAAGGGTAATGAGCAAGTCAGGGCATCTGTGTCCCCTTAAAACTTCCACATTAGGGAATCCAGCGTAATGGCTATGTCGCTGGACTCCCACGTAGTCGACCGCGGTTCCTGTCCCGGACCCGGTGGCTTAGAACTCATGCCGGCGCGTGTGCGTGCATGCCCAAGATCCCGAGAGGAGAATGGAGGAGAAGGGATTGCAGCGTGACCATCCCCCCGGGGGTGATTTCTCGCTTTCTGTCTCTATGTCTCTCTCTGTCTGTGTGGCGAGCGCACGCGCCTTATAGCGAAAACCTCTCAAAAAGAAAAAAAAAAAAAAAAAAAAAAAAACTTCCACATTAGGAAGTGTAGAGATAAAATTATGTGGCAAACATTTCTTATCTAGTCCAATATTCTGAATATCCAAAAGCCAACTATGTTATTCAAATATGTAAAAAGATTTGACCAAAAGTACTAGTCTCAGGACAGGAATAAAAGCTTGGCCTGGTCCTGGTTCAAGGCTGTACCCTCCACGTGCATTTCGCTTATGAAGAGTACAGACACACTGGGCCCAGACGTAGTGGTATACTCTGCTGTTTTATAGGCCAGGCCTACACGGGGAACCTAAGTTCAGTTTTGGCCCAAGTTAAGGGAGTGGTGCATACTTGTAATCCCAGTGACTCAGAGAGGCTGATGCAGCATGGCTGTGATTCTGAGGCTGGCCTTGGCAACATAGCAAGACGCTGTCTAGAAAAAACATCTAGGCATGGTGAGTGCCTGTAGTCACAGCTACCCCAGAGGCTGTGCTAAGATTTGTGTGGATGAATGACCTCTGAGACTAGCGTCTGGGTTAGTGAACCAGAGCGTGACATTTTATTCTACTGACCGAAAGTGGCAGTTGAATTTATAAAGCCAATGTACAAATCTCTAGAATATGCCAGTAAGTGACACATTTAAACAGATATTTAGAGGGGAGCTAGGTAAAAGTATATGCCAGAAAATGAGATTGAAATGGAATGGATTTTGTTTCTATTTTAAAGCAAATTTTGTTTCATTTGGAAAATTTATCAAGGGTAGAAAGAAAGAAAAGTAAAGGGGGGGCGGGTGAGTGGCAAAGATTTATAAACATGAAAGTCCTAATTCTGTGCCTTGGTCTGTGTTCCTGATCTGAATTTCTGACATCTTTGCTTAAAATGGTGATAGACTCTTTTACCCAAAGATAGTGCAGCCTTAGTGGGGCAAGCAGTAGCATGCTGATCTGCAGTGCTGGAAGCCACATGGCTAACCACAGGTTTGGATCCCAAGTTGACTTGAAACATGCTGACTGCATGTGCCCAAGATCTTGACTATCTGGAGGACTGAGAGAAGGGGATCATTGTGTGAGGACACCCTACTGGGGTGTTCCTCTCTTTCTCTCTCTCGCTCTCTCCCAAGAATTAAAAAGAAAAAAATTAGCCAAGGAGCAGATTAAGGTTCAGTTTCCCTCCTGTTTCCAGGAACATGTGCTTTGCAGAATTGGCTCAGCAAACGGAAAGTTAATCTCTCTAACTATACCTACCTATGCCATTTGGTTCACATTCCCTTTCTTCTCTTTCCTTTCTAGTCATTATAGACCTGAGCTCCCTTTTACTCTTCTTCTCTAGATTTATTTGTCTTATTGCTGATTTTTTTAAGAGAGAGCTTTTGCTATAGGGCATGTGTGCTCTCTGGAGAGACAGAGAGAGGCAGAGAAACAGAAAGTGAGAAATCACCCTCTGGGAAGGATGGCCACACTGTAGTCCCTTCTCCTTTCAGATTTTAGTCACTCAGGGACACGTGCCTGGTGTAAGTTTTAAGCCTCTGGGTCTAGGACTTGAACTGCTGTCAACTATGTGGGAGTCCAGTGACATAACCATTATACCACTTGCTGGTTTCTGCTGATTTATTTTTAAACTCTACTTCTTCCCCGACCTCAGAGCCACCATCCTTCTACGTTGTTCTTGTCCCAGTCTTACCCCTTGTTTTGCCCACAGTCCCCAGTTTGTGCATGGTGCTTCCTAAAACGCATAAAGCTGTGGTGCTAAAGAAATTGAAGGCAGAGAAATCAGAAAGGCTGAGGACTTTCAACCCCTGGCTCTTTACCCTGCCTTTTTCATGCACCTGGAGTGGTTTGCCTAGACCTTGCACTCTCCGACCATCTTTCTGCAATGCACTCTGGGCCTCCCCAGGTCCAGCTCTGCAAAACAGGTGCCCGAGCTTCTCTGATGTACCAGCTCCACCTCTAGCCTCTCCCCTTTCTGGTTAGAAAGACAATCGTAGGTGCTTATTCCTCACAGTCCAATATGTCTATTACTCTTCCTTTCTTCCCACGAATGCTAGAAGACAGGTCTCCTTACCATCCTAGTGATAGCTACTGAATCTCAAGAATCATTTTAGAATCAAAAGGAGCCTTTAAAGCCATCTGGTGAAATCTCCATTACAAATCCGTGGTCAGTACAGTACTAGGCGCATAGAAGGTGTTTGGAAAATATTTGCCATCAATAAATATTATAAAAGCAGCCATCATTTCCCTGCTATATGATAACCGTTTTGTGTTATTGGCTTTATTTTTAAAACTGTTTTTGGTTATTTTGTGTTCACATCTGTCTGTAAAATCGGTAAATACTGCCCAGCTCAGGAGCGCAGACTGGATTCGGCTGCTCAGCAGGATGAAGCTACATGGGTGGCCTGGGTTTGAGTCTCAACCCACCCTAAAGCCCCAATCGGGGTGGTGGTGTGTGCCCGTAGTTCTTTTTTTTTTTTTTTTTTTTTGGAGAGGTTTTTTTTTTTTTTCGCTATAGGGCGCGTGCGCTCACCAGACAGACAGAGAGAGACATAGAGACAGAAAGCGAGAAATCACCCCCCAGGGGGGATGGTCACGCCGCAATCCCTTCTCCTCCATTCTCCTCTCGGGATCTTGGGCATGCACGCACACGCGCCCGGCGTGAGTTGTAAGCCACCGGGTCCGGTACGCGAACCGCGGTCGACTACGTGGGAGTCCAGCGACATAGCCATTACGCTAACTGCTGGTTCCCATGTGCCCGTAGTTCTAAGTACTTGGGAGGCTGAGAGAGTAGAATCAGGACACAGCAAGACCCTGTCTAAAACACACACAGACACACACACACACACACACACACACACACACACACACACATCTACGAATAATTACCGAGAAGGCCATGCCTTAGAGGCATAACTGAAAAACTAGTTTCAGGCTGACATGGGCGATGATATAAAAAGGAAGAGGAACAGAACAAGAAGAAATGGGCTAAAATTATGACAAAAGGAGTACTTATAAATAGTACCATCTTTCACTACTAAGAACTGTGAGATAGGGGAAAGGAGAGCTGAAAAATGACGGTCGAGGTTAGTCACACATCCGGGATGTCCAGGCTTTCCTTGGAGTAACATAGAATAAATCTGTTAAATGGTCACTCCCCTAGGAGCCGGAAAAAGGCCAGATTTCCATTCCATTCAAACATGTAAAAGGATTATAAAGTATAAGCCCTTTACCTACCCTAAAATCACTAGCTTTACCTCCTTAACACCGCCCCAGAGACTGTGAGAATTAGACACACAGCATTTTTCACCAGGACAGTTGATATGTTTAATGATAGTTTTTGTAATGGTCATTTTTTTTTTCTTCCAGGCTTGTAAATTTTATAGTTCCCAATGGCATGTGGTAAACTACAAATATGAACAATATTCTGGAGACATTCGACAGTTACCACGGTAAGAACTTAACAAGTACTCCAAGGGTTTCTTCCTATGTAGAATATATTCTCTGTTCAAAATCTGCCGTTGTTTATAAACATTGTCTAGAATTTACAAATAGTCAAGATAGACCATTTTGTTCAGCAATGTATAGTTTGTATATTCAGAGTTTAAGGTGACATGTAAGTGTACTCACATTTAATTTTTTTAGTCATTTTAAAGCTTGTATATTATTGTATTTTTGTGTGTGAGCTGTTTTTTGAAAGAGGTGCAAAAAGATTAGAAAAACACAACACGGACCAACAGATTGCATAATGGTTACATCACTGGACTCCCACATAGTTGACTGTGATTTGAGTCCCAGACCTGGCAGCTTAAAATGCATGCTGGATACATGTGTGTGCATACCCAAATCCCAAGAGGAGAATGGAGAATGGCAGAGAAGGGATTATGGCATGGTCATCTCCCCAGGAGGTGATTTCTTGCTTTCTGATTCTCTGTCTCTGTCTCTGTCTCTCTCTCTCTCTCTCTCTCTCTTTCTGTCTCTCTGGTGAGTGCATATGCCCTATAGCAGAAAAATCTCTCTCAAAAACAAAAAAGAGAGAAAGAAAAACACATCATAGCCAAATAATTTTTCTGAGAAAACTCTGTATAGTATTCTTCTTTGCCATTTGTTTTATGTACTTTGCTACTGGAATATCAAAAGTCATGAAAATAAACTTGCACAGAAGTGATATAAGCCTAAGAACATCAGAAAGGAAAACAAACACCTAATCTTCCCTCTGATGGAGAAATATAAAGCCTCTAGGAAAAGGTTTCATTCTGCCTCTGTGCAAACGTCACCTCCACAGAGAAGCTCACCTGATGACCGGAACTAAAGAATTAGTTCACTTGGGGACCAGCAGTTGGCTGTGGACCAGCAGTAATGGCTATGTCACTGGACTCCCATGTAGTCAACTGTGGTTTGAGTCCTAGACCTGGTGGCCTACACTCATGCCAGGTGCATGTGAGTGCATGGAGGAGAAGGGATTGTGGTGTGGCCATCCTCCCTGGGGGGTGATTTCTCACTTTCTTTCTCTCTGTCTCTCTCTGTCTTTCTGGCGAGCACATGTGCACTATAGCAAAAACCTCTCAAAAAAATAAATAAGTAAATAAATAAAAGAAGTTCATGTGGTGTCTGTTTCCCCCACTCTAGTAAAAATCACCAAAGGACAGAGACTTTTCCACGCAGAATTCCAGAGAGTTGCACAAATTCAAAGAACTGCCTGGAACTGGTATCTCCCAATTCACTGGTTCATCAAAGTACAATAATGTAAATAACTCAGAAAAGCAGTTAACACAGTCAGATTTTAAGTTTTATTAACCCTTTACTCCAAGGAAATATGGAGATGAAATATGAATCTTACACACGCTGGGTGTAAGATTTTGCTAGACACATGGTACAGAAATAGGCATCACTTGACAAGATTTTCTGTGCCCCAGAAATATTTTTTCTGACTTGCATATGTGGAACAGCGTCTATCAATTTCCAAATACAGACTTTGGAGAAGGG
Organism: Tupaia tana; assembly: GCA_026018925.1. NCBI lineage: Eukaryota > Metazoa > Chordata > Mammalia > Scandentia > Tupaiidae > Tupaia > Tupaia tana. Next base: position 16,357,984 of record JAKSZU010000001.1, read on the forward strand.
ATTGTGGCATAGTTCAGAGAAGGCTGGCATTTGAACTCCCATCTGAATGCACAGGAGCTGCCAGCCCTGGGAGCTTGGAAACGGGGTTTGTGGAGCAAACAACAAGCACAAAGGCCCCGAGGAGGGAATTTGTGTGGTTACTTGAGCAGAACGGCAGTCAGGGAGACCTTTGGGACCCTAGAAAGGAGCTTGAATTTGATTCTCGTTGCAACAAAAGCCTTGGGAAATTTCAATGAGGAGCAAGATGTGCTATGGTTCACCTCTTTGGAAGAGCCCTTGGTCTTCTCTATGGAGAAGTGGTGAAAAGAGAAGCAAAAGAGAGAGTCCATGTCTTTTGGAACTGCATTACTATGAAGTGCAAAGCAACATTTTCCTCCCAAATGGCAAATCTGAATGTTAACTTCTTTTCCAACACTGCATATTAACTTCTACCAAACTTCTGAATGGTCCTACAGACTTGGGGACTTTAGTAAAATTCCCACTCCTGGCCTCATGCTGGAACCACACCCTGGGCCTTTGTGAGCAGTTATCGCTTACAGACCATCTGGAAGTTAGTCACACACTTTTTGTAGGCACATTTGAGAAGCGAAGCACTTTTTGACATCAAGACTTCCTTTTTCTGAAAATAGTTCTGAGAAGTGGTTACATCTTAGCCCAAGCGGTTGAAAGACTGCCTTTTAAGTGAGGGAGTGTGGATGGTAGCTCTGAGCTGCTATTCTAAATAAATGCTTTCCCACAACCTTCCAGCCTTCTGAGCTCCTCTGTGCCTGCACCCCTTTTCTCAGATTTGTGATGCCATAAAAAATAAAAACCTAAATTAAATCATTTTATATTTGTAATATTCTTCTTCTATTAAAATAATAGAGCAAGGGAAAGAAAAGAAATATAATAGATTGGGACCTGCCAATGGTGAGGTGTTTAAGGTGCTGGACTCCCACATGGCTGACCACTGTTCAAGTCCTAGAACTGGCAGCTTGCTTTCTCTCTCTCTCTCTCTCTCTCTCTCTCTCTCTCTCTCTCTGTCTGTCTCTGGTGAGCACATCTGTGCTATAGCAAATTTTAAAAACTGATAATAACAAAGAAAATTAATTTTAAAAAGAAAATGTCTCCTATAAGAACAGATTCTAGACATCATTGTTGGATTTGGACTCTCCTCAAACATGCTAGGATTCATCTCATGAGAAGAAATAAGAAAGTAACCAAAGCCCTGGTGAGAATTCTCCTTAGTTTAAGTAGAGGAAGTGAAGCTGATACAAAGAAGGGGAAGAGTAATGCTTCTACAAAGTAAGAAACTTTAATAAATTCTGTATATTAAAATGAAAACCAGAAGTTCCAGAATATAATCATCCAACATTTATCCTAGAATAATGAAGCCTGTAACACTGAACCGGAAATTATTTTCTAAATGATTTTACAAAGCTAAGCACTCCCCCCTAAAGACTACACATATTTAGGTCAGTATTAAAACAGATAATTTACTTGGATCTTCGGAGGCTATTAGAAGTAAATCACTTTCATACTTCCTGAATTAGAAGAATTCCCTTATGTCTCCTACCAATTTAAACTGATCATCTTTTTTATGGGTTGCCAATGTTGAAAAATAAGAATTTCCAATTATGGAAAAGTGAAAAAAGAGATGAAATTTATTCTTTTTTAAAATAATTTTGCTATTGGGTGTGTGTACTTACCTGAAAGACACAGACAGAGAGAGAGAAGATGAGAAATCACTCCCTAGGGAGGATGGCCATACTGCAATCCCTTCTCCACCATTCTCCTCTCTGGATTTTGTGCACACACGCATATGTACCCAGCATGTTTTTCAAGCCTCTGGGTTGATGACTTGACCTGCACAGTTGGGTAAAATACAGAGATATGTACCATATTAAAAAATGCTACCACCATTGACAAATAGAAAAAAAATATATAAAGAAGAACATTTCATAAGAGTGTTTTTTGTGACTGAAGATTAAATAAAGTGTGTATTTTACCCAGTGGGTTAATGAAATCGGTGGCATCATGTATTCTTATGCTGCTCTTATCTCCTGGGAACTCCAAGTTCTAATGTGTGAAGTTTACCTTTTCATTTTATATTCCATCCTGAAATAATATTTCTTTCTGGTATTAGCCTATGAATACACTTTTTTTTTAAAGCAGAGGTCCCCTCCCCACCCCACCCCCGAGGATGTGTGTGCATGCATAAGAGAAAGACAGAGAGAGAGAGAGACAGAGAAAGAGAGAGAGAAGGAAGGCACCATTGTCACACTGGGAAAATGCAAGCTTCTTCAGTTCAGGGACTCAGTTTCTGATCTGTGATCGGCACTTCCATGGCTCTTCCAAGTGCCAGGTCCTATATGAAGAACTCTCCTGCACTATCATAAGAGCAACAGATTTTGGTCCGTGTTGTGTTTTTTTTCTATGTATTAGAGATCCCTGAACTTGAGGACCTTAAGTCACCTTTTCCAACTTAGTTTTATTCTGGAAACCAATTTGTGAAAGAGTGATAAAATTATCTGACTGGTATGTACTTAAATTTGAGAATTTATGGGACCAGCAGTTAGCATAATGGCTGTGTCGCTGGACTCCCACGTAGTCGACCGCGGTTCGAGTCCTGGACCCGGCGGCTTAAACTCACGCCGGGCGCGTGTGCGTGCGTGCCCAAGATCCCGAGAGGAGAATGGAGGAGAAGGGATTGCGGCGTGGCCATCCCCCCTGGGGAGTGATTTCTCACTTTCTATCTGTCTCTCTCTCTCTGTCTGGCGAGCACACACGCCCTATAGCAAAAACCTCTCCAAAAAAAGAAAAAAAAAATTTTAAGAATTTATTAGGTCGTCAGGAAAGTCATGACATATTTTTCTATGCAAAACTACACAATAGAACATTCATATATTTTAGGGACCAGCAGATGGCAAAATGGTTACGTCACTGGACTCCTACATATTCGACCGTGGTTTGAGTCCAGGACCCAGTGGCTTAAACTCACATCAGGTGCATGCATGCATGTCCGAGATCCCAAGAGGAGAATGACCATGGCCCCCCGGGGGGGGATGATTTCTTGCTTTCTATCTCTCTGTCTCTCTCTATCTTTCTGGCAAGCGCACATGCCCTATAGCAAAAAATCTCTCTTAAAAAATATATAATTGTACTTTAAACTAAAATAAATTACACAAGATACAAAAAATAATTAAGACAGCTCTCAACTTTCCTTGGCTTGATTAAGCAAGAAGAATTAGGAAAAGTCACAATGAAGGCTTCCCCCACTCACCCCTACCCCCATCCCAGATATAGCCTCAATTGGTGCTCACTGGTTTGTTCCTATACATTTTTTTAAATGAGATTAGGTCAACATAAATGTAGTCAGGGACTATTGAAGTTGGTTAAGTTTTGCTATTGACTTCATTGGTGCTATCTATCTCTTATGTTTTCTGGAGTTATTTTACTTAAGAGAGGTGTTTAAAGAAATTTCATTTTATGAAAATGTGTGGAGATGTTGTAAGTTGAAATATAGCATAATATGAGTAACCTATCTAAGTATTAAATGTAACACTGATGAAATTATAGAAGATTTTCTCAGCATTTATGTGAAACCCACTTCTGTTTTTTTTCCCTAAATTTTCAGCCCCCCAAAAAATCAGAAGATGGCTCACATGCAGTGGTTCACACTGGTGCTTAGAAGCTGAGACCATGGGCCATGTAAAGGCCTGGGTTCACTTCCTGGCCTAACCTGCACAGGCTGGGCACAGTCACAATCTCCCACAGTCCTTGCTAGCTGGGAGGCTGGGCCAGGAGGAATCCGATGTGAGGAAACCCTGTCAAAGATCAATCTCCTTGGCACTGGACTCCCATGTGGTCAACCACAGTTCACTCATGCACATGTTCACAGCATGTTTCAAGCTGAGGACGTGCTGAGGACATGTGCGTGCATGCCCAAAATCCTGAGAGGAGAATGGAGGAGAAGGGATTGTAGCATGGCCATGGCCCCTGGGGAGGTGGGGGTGATATCTTGCTTTCTACCTCTCTCTGTCTCTTCAGCAAACACATGTGCCCAATAGCAAAAATCTCTAAAAAAGAAATTTTAAAAAATCTCTCTTCTCTTTTTAAACTAACAAACAAATAAGCCTTAAAAATAACAATACTTGAGAAATCTTAAACTTTTTCATGAAGAATAGCATACATATATATACATATATATATATATACACACACATATATACTATCTGTATATATGCTATTCTTATAGCATATATCATATAGATATATATATATATACACAATATGTTAGTATCCTCTGTGTGTGTGACTCAACTTTTTCATAAAGAATAGCATATATATATATATATATGTATAATATGTTAATATCCTCTGTGTGTGTGAGATACATATAAAAAATCAGTTCAGAAAATGTCATTTTTTATCACTCTTTGTATAATTCCTTTACTGCTCTAAATTTTTTCAAAAATTTAGAAGTATCATGCATATTTTAAATATATAAAAAAGTTTAAAGACTCGGAAAATGTACACCCCTATTTTCACCATCTAGAATGTGTTTTTACATTATGTTTTACTTGTTTTAGCACATCATCTGTCCACCCATTCATCTCTCTAGCCATCCATCAATCGATCTTATATTTTTATCATTTTGAAGTGAATTTAAAACTTCAGCATACTGCTTCTGAAAACACGAATGTGTACTATTAACAGCAGAGATATATGCTGGCAGTTTGTACAGGAATTATTTCAGAGATAGGATTTCTAATTCCCTACTTTCTACTCTGTGTTTATGTAAGTAACCGTTATAGGCTTCATTTTCATCTGTGTAAAATGGCAAGATTAGACAAAACTTGTCAAGACTCAGTATTATGCACAAATGCCTCACTGATTGGATATATACTTTAATAAGAAGCAATATCGACTTAATATATATTTAGACTTTAATGAAAAACTTTTGTATGTATTTTTAACTTCTTTGGACTTGTCATTTTAAGTCAAGCAAGGTCGTATTATGTATTAGTGTGTTTTGAAATTTGAGGTAGTACACACGCACATATGTAAACCATATCTATCTATTAACACAGATTTATTGAGCACCTGTAATATGCCAGACATTGTGGTGCTGAAGATAATCTTGAAATGTACACTTCCTGGAACTCTTTTTTTAATGCTTGTGGCTTTAAATAAGACTGCTTCCATTTGCAACTACTTATCTGTGGGTCTTGGGATTGTTATCAAGACTATGCAAGCAAAAAAAAAATATATAGAAGTAAACCAATGCCAGACTCAAGATATCATCTTTATCGCTCAATCTCAAGTACTGTGTTCCTCAACAGTTCTTAGTTAGTCATTGAAGTACCAAGTAACTTAAATTGGCTTTATTTTATTTTTTTTATATCCAGAGAATATATGTGCATCCCAGAGAAAAAGAGACAGAGAGAGAGAGAATATCCCCCAATGGTATGGTCATGTTGCAATCCTTTTTTCTCCATTCCTCCTTCCCATCAAGATTTTGGGCATGCACACACACACACACACACACACACACGTGTGTACGCACGCACACACACTCTCCCGGTGTTTTCAAGCCATGGGTTCTGGGATCCGAACTTTGGTCAGCTGTTAAGTGAGTGGATCCCTGCTGTGCAACAGAGTCAGAGCATCAACTTGAACTTATAAAATAAAGTCAGCATAGTAAAATACTTTTTAAAAAATTGTTTAACATATGGAAGATGCCTCTTAGGACTTTTTTCCCACATCCACCTCGTCTTGTTTAATTTCTTCTTTTTTTTACCCTTTAATCATCATATGTTTTTACAGCATATAATGTGGGTTCTAAAGCATAAATGCATGGTATGTCAAGCAAGTCAAAGAATTTTGACCTCCTCATAGAAGTAAAATAAATATGGTTATGAGAGGCTGGGATGGGGGAGGGCGAAGGGATGTTGGAGAAAGGCTGCTCAATGAGTACAAAGTTATGATTGGAGGAGTGAGCTTTAGTGCTCCATTGCACACTCGGGTGACTGTATTCGCCAACAATATAGTGCATAGTTCATAATTGCTACAAAAGAGGATTTTGAATATTCTCACCACAAAAAAAAAAGTATCTGAGAGGATGGATATGCTAATTACTTCCATTTCATCATTACACACTGTATACATGTATCAAAATGTCACACTCTACCCCTAAGTATGTACAATTATTTAGCCACTAAAAATAAGATAAAATGTGGGCCATCCAGTGGTGTGGAGATTAAAGCACTGGATACCACATGGCTGACTGTGCAGTTCAAGTTCTAAAACCTGTGGCTTGAAAATCACACCAGGAACATGTGTGTACATGCCCAAAATCCCAAGAGGAGACTAGAGGAGAGGGATTGTGGTATAAGTATCCCCCTTAAGGAGTGATTTCTTACTTTCCCTCCCTCTCTCTTTCTATCTCTTTCTCTCTTTCTTTCTCTCTCTCATGAGTGCATGTGCCCTATAGCTGAACTAGAATAAAAATTAAATTAAATGAAAGATTTTGACCACCAAAGATGTGTTCCATACCTAAAAAGATAATCAAGATGCTTTTCTAGACAGAGGTTTAAATATTTCGTATTATTTCGCTTTGTCAGATCCTCCTTTAGCTTTCCTACCTTTGATTTAATTAGCTAATGCATACCAAACCTGTATAGCAATAGCAAAAGAAAAGCTGTGGAGATGTATGAGAATGCAGAAGAGACTGGCTCTAAGAAATGTGTACTCTAATGGAAGACTTAGATAAGTGAACAGATAACAGAATTGGGTCAGCATTATAAGAGACTTACTCGCAGAGTGTATAGGAAGAGAATCCTCATTCTGTAATGTCAAGGATTCCTTTATGACAATGATTTTGGGCACATAAATTTATGTCAGGTTACATTGGAATATTATTCAGCCTTAAAAATGGATGAATTTCTGGCATATGTTACAGAACAGATAAACCTTCAAGGCATATTGCTAAGTAAAATAAGCCAGGCACAAAAAGACAACTATTGTATGATTCCACTTCTAGTAGGTACCTAGAATACTCAAATCCATAGACACCAAAAAGTTGAACAGTGGTTACCAGTGGGGAGAAGGGAAAATGGGGAGTTGCTGTCTGATGGGAACAGTTCGTGTTTGGGATGGTGGGAATGGTCTGGAGGTAGATGGTGTTGATGGCCATACAACAGCATGAATGTACTTCATGTCATCAAACCGTACTCTTAAAAATTGGTTAGAATGAACCTATCAGTTCCATGTACTTTTATCTTCTGTTCTGGTTCATGCACCTTCCATTTGAACAGAATCCTAACTTGTTTCCTGGCTTTAAGCAAAGTTCCTTGGCATTTCTTTGAGTTAAGTTAAAACTGGTTTTCTTGGTAGTAATGAGTGAACTCACCACTGAAAGTAGTTAGATTATGTAGGAAATTGTGTGATCAATGCAATGTGGGTGGGAAGGGAATAAAGGACAATTGTAGACACCGGAGGTGGTGTGAGAGGAGGGTGGGAAGGGACAGAGGGTCAGAAAGAGGGGTGGAAGTAATTCTAGGAACTAGTAATGGAAAATTTTTTGTAATGTGCATGATTGTATCACTATGCAGTGTGTACTGGATGGGAGATTGCATTTTGTATGCTGTGATGAAGCTTAGGGAAGGAATGTAAATTTAGTTACAAAAAAAAAAGTTTCAGGAAAAAAAAAAAAAATATATATATATATATATATTCAATGACTGCAGTAGGATATGTAGCCACAGCTAGGTGCTACTTTATAGGATGCGTAAAGTAAGACTTGTGTTCATGGAAATGTGGGTATCACCTGTGTTTGCTATGAGGGTATTTGGATTGATTAGGGTCTTTGGCGATACAATAAAATGTGAGGAGAAAACAGTATAGAAAGCAAATATAGATACCAGAGACTGTGGGAGGAGAGTGGGAGATGGCAGAGGGTAAGAGATAGAGAATCAAGGATGCGGGGAAAAAAAGCAAAACATACAGAAGACAAGAAATGGAAGATGATTTACTGACAATAACATGTTTGTTGATGTGCTTGATTGAGACAATATATAGTGTACTTTGGATGGAAAATCTCATTTTGTATGCTGTAATGATGTTCAGTGAATGAATGCAAATAAATAAATTGAAAAAAAAATGGTTAGAATGGTAAATCTTAAGTATATTTTACCAAAATAAAAAAAAGAATCAAGAACAAAAATCCTCTTAGGAATGGAGTCAATGTTCTATTTGTTCTCTAGTTTTCCATGCTGTAAACTAGAAATGGGCATTTTCATGTCTTTCAGAGGGAGGATAAACTATTTTGAAACCATTAGTTAGTGACACTATAGCAATTTTATGCATACTTAAGTAGAACAGTCCTTGATAGTTTACCCAAGGAATCTAGAATACTGTCACCTTAGGAAATTATTGTGATTGGAATACCAAATGTACCTCTGCTCTTTGTTTCTCAGTAGATAAATCCAGAACTTGTTTCTACACAATCTAAATCATCTTACAGAAAACACAACCTTTCCATGAAATTTCTACATGTAGGGCTTTATGTAGTAAGAGGTGCCAAATAACTGGCTGTCAAGAAATGCCTGACCGTTGGATGGTATTGCCTGGTTTCCATTCTGCCGGTAGTTATGAGACGAAAACAAGCCAAGGAAAGCTTATGTCTGACTTGTTTTACCATTCATAAAACTAGGCGGACACTCTTGCTCCTCTGGACTGCAGAACGCCGTGATTTACACAGGCATTTCCAACACGCGTGGAAATGCACAGAGGGAGCTGAAAGGCACCAGGTCTGGTGCAGCTTTCTGAGGAGACTACAACTGGAGGAGCAGCAAGGCCTAGGCGCTGGTCTCATAAACAAGGTTCTTTGGGCGGAGGCTTTTCAAAGACGTTGTTCGCCTTGAGGAGGTCACAGATAAGTGACCTAGAAGAGGTCATGAAAATATCAGTACTTACTATTCTACTTCAAAATGTGGAGGAAGGAAAATATAAACTACCAAACCTTTAAGACTGTCTTGCATGCTTACGTCTAACTTAACAACATCTATGAATAGTAACGCCATGGTTTAAAATAGAGACTTATTTACTGGTAAGATGTAATAGTATAGGGGAAAGTTAATACTTCCGAGGGAAATGGGATCCTCATAAGATGACATTATTTTATAAAAATGGAGAAGAATGCCAGTGTAATAGTTGTTACCCAGTGAGCAGCTAAAAATGAAAGTAATATCTCAAATGACAAATCAGATTTTTTTTTTTTTTAATATCAGAGCAGAATACAAACCAGAGAAACTTCCTTCTCATTCCTTCGAGGTTGACCATGAAGATGCTGATAAGGATGAAGTAAGTAAATGGTTGAAAGTGAAATGTTTAAAATATGAGGACAGTGAATTCCTCCTGTCTTACACGCAAGTGTTTCACATTCTGGCCAGCTTTTTACAAGCTGCAGTAACTGTGCTCAGGCTTTTAGTCAACATGAATCACATGTGTTTTGAAATTGAACAGAATTATTTAAGATGAGTCAGAGAAGAAAGGGGAGTCCTGTTTTTAAGTGCAATGTCTAAGATCTGGGGTCCACAAAAGATGACTTGATGCTAACGATGTCTTTTGTATAGGACACCACTTCCCACTCATCTTCCAAGGGCGGAGGAGGAGCAGGAGGAACTGGAGTGTTCAAGTCTGGCTGGCTCTACAAGGGGAATTTCAACAGCACCGTGAACAATACCGTTACCGTTCGGGTAAGGGGACATCAAGACTCGTCTTTGTTTCTGTCACCTTTCTTGACATCCCCTCCTTCGGTCACAGCACGGAGGAGAGCCATTTGCATTGACTTTATGTTTCGTGTAGTATTTTATTTATGAGGAAGTAGGATGTTCTTATCTTGAAGAGCTCTTGTCTAGATATAAGGTACTCCTGAAGGAATTAGAAAAATTCCAATTTTCATGAATGATAGCACTTTGCAACTTCAATTACCTTCTTATATCGTTTCCTTTCTTTTAGTCATTCAAAAAACGCTACTTCCAACTGACTCAGTTGCCAGATAACTCCTACATTATGAATTTTTACAAAGATGAAAAAATATCCAAAGAACCCAAAGGCTGCATCTTTTTGGATTCTTGTACAGGTGTGGTACAGGTAAGTCAGAAGCACGTTTTTGGGTTTTATTTTTTTAATTGAGAAATATAGTTAAAAATATTTATGATCCTCAGGTAAGTCAAGAACTGTTCTATATTTTAAAGATTCAATGAAGAACAAAAGATTTCTGCTTCCACAAAACTTACTGTCAATAAAGAAAGAAAAATGAGAAACAGGCAAAGAAATAAAAAGCATGAAATCAATTGGTAAAATTCGCAACAAAGAAACAGGGCAACAGAAAGGGGACAGACTGAGAGGTGAGGTTGAAAAGGAATATTAATGTTCAAGAAGTAAGAAAAGCATTTTCTTTTATTTGGGGGGGAGAGATTTTTGTTATAGGGTGTGTGTGCTCACCAGAAAGACAGAGAGCGAGAAATCACCCCCTAGGGGGGATGGCCGTGCTGCAATCACTTCTCCTCCATTCTCCTCTTGGGATCTTGGGTAAGCATGCATATGTGCCTGGCGTGAGTGTAAGCCACTGGATACGAGACTCAAACCACTATCGACTACATGGGAGTCCAGCAACATAGCCATTATGCCAACTGCTGGTCCCAAGAAAAGCATTTTCAAGGAGACCATTTGATCTATGGACTAAAGAATGAACAGAGACAACAAGTGTAAAGGTCTGGAAAAAAGAGAGTCTGATATGTTCTAGAAGAGGAAAATGACCACCTGTGTGGCTGCAGTACAGAGAACCACTGAGCTAAAGAAATTCAGTATAGTAGGGGACCAGCAGGTGGTGTAATGGTTGCTAGACTCCCACATAGTCAACCAGTGTTCAAGTCCCATAACCGGCAGCTTAAAACTTACACTGGGAATGTGTGTATACATTCTCAAAATCCTGAGAGGAGAATGGAGGAGAAGGGATTGTAGTGTGGCCATCCCTACTGGGGGGTGATTTCTCATTTTCTGTCTCTGTGTGTCTCTCTATCTCTCCCTCCTTCTGTCTCTCCAGCAAGCGCACATGCCCTATAGCAAAGATCTCTCAAAAAAAAAAAAAAAAAGAAAAGAAAAGAAATTAAGTATGGTAATATGTAAATCATATAGCTCAAAGTACGCCCTTCATAAATGTTACCTTTATAATTAGGTAACAATGAGGTGGTAAATTTACAATGTGCATACACATCTTTCTTCTAAAAGGAGATTTTCTTCAAAGACAAGAATTGCATTGAGACTCAAGAGTTTAATTTCAGAAGCAGAGATATTGTCTTTAACAAAAATTGCTCTTCCACACACTCTTGGTCTCCACGTTACTGTCTGTAGTATTCAGTTTGACATGGACCACAATACCAAAGAACTGCGGAATGACTTCATAGACTTCATGTAGACATCATGCATTCATAATACTTATCCTTTCTACTTGATGAATAGCTATTCTTATTCCCTCTTTTGTAAAACTTGAAGCAATTATATATTTGTTAAAATAATCTCCCCTTAAATTTCACAGTAAAACTCTGGCTCATTGAGATTGAGGACTCTTGATTCTGGTCACAGCCCACAAGAGCAGTACTTTGTGTTGCCACCAACCCTCAGGCACTCCTTTGTTGATAGCTGGTTGCCTAGCTGAGATTACCTCTCAGACCACTACTTGGATATGTGGACACAAAAGAGAGGTCTTTCCAGTCACTTAGTCCTGGCCTATTTCTGAACAGTTCAGCTGTTAAAATCTGGAATTCCTCCAGAAAGTAATAAGGCTGAACTTTAAAAGGAAAGAATTAATTAAGTGTTGCTGAGCACTCCACTAGAAGTGAAAGATAATTGCATTTTAACACAGATGCCAACTTTCCATATGGAAAGGGCAATAAGGATCTTAATGGAGGGTGGAGATAGTTTTCTATTGTTGGTCACGAAGGAGACGCTGACCTTAGAAACATGAAGTAAAACTTTAGCAATAGATTAAAGATTAATAACTTTATTTTATAGACATTGAGCTGAAAATTTAAAGTATTTTCTTTTCCAATTGCATTTCAAAGCTTGCTCTGGCAAACAAGTCCACATTTTTTTTAAATTACTTATTTAATTTTTATTTATCATTATTATTATTTTTTAGTTTGCTACAGTGCTCATGCACTCACTCACCAAAGAGAGACAGAGACAGAGAGAGATAGAGAAAGTGAGAAAGCAAACCACTAGGTCCAGGACTCCAAATGGGGTTGGCCATGTAGGAGTCTAGCGCCTAACCACCATGCCACCTGCTGGCCCCAACAAGTCACATTTTTTAAGACATATCATTGTGGTCCATTTGTCATAGACAGTAAGTTTGCAGAGATGCAGCTTACTATGTCATGTCTTTCTTCTTCAAAGAGTCCTAGACGTCACTTTTCCACAAACATTTTAGTGTTCTATTCTGATCCTACACTATAGGAGCTCTTCTCCAGCATCTCTTCAGTAGTTTTTCTAATTTGTTTATTTATTTCACGAGTAAGAGAGAGAGACAGCACCTCCCGCAACAGGGTCTTGATGCCGTGATCCACCCTCTGGTTTAGTCAGATGGGATCGTGGGCGCACACGTGCCTGGTGTACTTCGGAAGGTCTCTGGATGCACACCTGGAACCTTCTGCCTCACAGAGCATTGCATTTGCCTACCCTGCCACCATCTGCCTCCTGCATCGTTTCTTCCTGTGTTTCACTCTCTGCTTGAACATTGCTTTGTAGAGGAAAAGACAAGCTTCAGACTCAGGCAGGTCAGCTTTCTAACCCTAGTTTTTCCATTTACTATCGAAGATACGGAGTTACTCAACCTTTATGATCTCATATGCAAAACTAGAATAAATGTACCGTGTGTGAAAAAGATCTGGGAAACAGTGTATCGTTAGCCTTTTATCTCCAGTCTTTCTGTTAAATAAAAAGGTTACAACTTTGGGAAATAGACTTCCTTTGTGTCAAAGACTTCCTAGAAAGATTTGATCTACCTTCCTGAAGTATCTACCTAAATGTGTGAATCTATCCATTCATTTATTCATTCATCAAATTATTGAATGCCTATGACATGCTGAGAACTCTGAGTAGGCATACATTCTTCATTTCCTCATTGTAGTCAAAATCAGCCAAGAATATAAGCTGTGTGCTCACTATTGCACAATATTACAAGAGCTACCATGGAGTTGTGAACGGCAGACTTCATGGAATGTTCTGGGAACACAGAATAGTAATGAACTCTGCTAGGTCAGACTGCAAGTTTATACTGAAAAGCTATGCTTGTCTATATAGGATTTCCCAATATAGATTTTGTATGCATGTCTTTGGAAGAGTTCAGCTTTATATTCCTTTATTTATAGTCCTCTTTATTAAGAACTATTATCCAGTATTCTCTACATCCTTCAGAGAGACTGAGACCAGCTTCTTGAGATCACTTTGGAGAGATAGACATGTGAATCATTTGTCGCTTTGTGTGTGGATCCCAGTTCCTACATATTTGCCTTTTTACATTATGCATTTTTTTTCATGAGAGAGAGAGTGACAGAGACAGAGACAGAGAGAGACAGTCAGCTTCAACAGAGTCTTCAAGCTATGATCCACCACTCAGACAGGGAGACTGTGGGACACAGGTGTACAGGGAAGCCCAAGGGTGCAAACCCAGAACCTTTCTGTGTGGGTCTAGTTGCATTACCACTGTACCTGTCTGGCTCCCATCTCTTAAGTATATACTTACAGCTTTTTCTGATGCTAATTTTTTATATCTAGAAGATTTTGAGTGACACAGTGCTTATTTAACCATTGCTCTAGTAAGCTCTCAGGCACAAAATGTACCTGGAGATGAATCACCTACACACAAAAGAACCACGATAATGAATAACCAGAATGAGTCAGACCTATTTCGTCTGGAATCATTGCCAGTTTCCCTTGAATAAAACAAATAAAAGGAACAAAGTCTTTGCCTCAGAAAGTGCTATCTACTATGCAGCATTCTTACAGAATTCAAGTTCATAATAATCTTTAGTGAATATGCCATCTTAGTTTGCCTCATTCAGACCTAGCCTTAATAATTCTTGTAATTCTTAGACATGTATTATCAGGGTGACCTTAAATTGACTCAAACTCTTATCCAGCTTTCTTAGAAACTTCAGATATGTTCATGATTGGTAATTTCCTGGTTTATGGTTAACAAAACAAAACAAAAAGGCCTAACTGTAGTTTTCTACTTTTCGTAACATCATTAACAGTGTTAAGTCTGTTTCATAGGCCTACACTTCCAATCTAAGGTAGGCCTTCCAGTTTTGTTGCTTCAGTTTTGTCCTGAGACAAAGGGATTTGGAGCCTGCATTGTTCTTTCAAATTTTTCAGTCATTCTCTTATTCATTCATCCATTCATGTGACCATCCATCCATCCATTCATTTATTTCAGGTCCTGCCACTGTGGAAGAGAATGAGCGGTCCCAGAATCCCATTTGTCTAGGATTCATGTCCCACCAGTGATAGTGGTTGATGTCACTATATCCAGCCTTAAATGGGGATGGGTGGCGTTCCAGACAGTGCTTAGTTCCTCTCAGGTGCTGGGTCTGCCACCATGTGGATATGGGTTCCAAGACTATGGCCTCATGTGTTTAACTGAAAGCTAGAAACACAGATACCTTCTGCAGGTCAGGCAGCCCCCTGCATGAGTGAGTGGGCCTTGGTGTGAAAATAAGGGAAACCAGGACTGTGTAGCACTGGAGCATACAAGCCCACATGAACCAGTCACACTGGGGAGAAGGGGCAGAGAGCTGTATACCTTCCAAACGGGACAAGAATAGAAGCCAAGTGTGACCTGCAAGTCTCCCATTAGCGAACTCTCGCTCTAGAGGCCTTGTTTCCCCGATAATAGCAGCCCACATAGTAGCCAATTCTTAATTGGCCATATTACTTGACAGCAGTTGATGGAACATGCATCATTATTGGCCCTATTTATTGCAATAAAACTCAGAGACATATAGTGACTTTCCCAAGTCACAAAGTTCATGAAGAGCAAAATTTGATTTGAGGCAGAGGAATATCTAAGATTATGGAAAGGTGCCAAAACAATGCTGAATTTATTATACATGAAGTAAGCATACTCACATACAAGCATGTGTCCAGCATAAGCCATGTGGGCAAAGGCAGCACCATAAAGACACAGTCTTGTTTAGTTTCATGCAGTGAGTTTGAGATGTAGGATTCATTTCAGCAAATATATATTTGAAAAACTGAGAGTGTACAAAACATTCTGGAAAAGCCAAATATAGAAAATAGATGTGACTCTTAACTTCAGGGAGCTTCCAGACTGTTTGAAAGATACCAAAGGGAAAAAAAGAAAAAAAAAAAAAAAAAAACTATGGCACATATAAGAAAAACATGAGTGACATACCTTGAACAGTAAGTCCTGATAACATGAAAGAATGAAATGACATTTATATCACACACACGTGTGTGTGTGTGTGTGTGTGTGTGTGTGTATGGCAAATGACATTTCTGTTTATTTGGACGCTGGCACTCCATTGTAGGTTCCATTAGGGAAAACACTTTACATGAATATTTTTCAATGCTGTGTGACCAGTAAATTTTTAGTTGAATAAATGAACAAATAAGCCTACAGAGAATGGAAAGAATTTAGTGGATGGTAGTTATCAATACCACTAACCTAGAGTTGCTGGCATGTGCTTCCTCATCAAACTCTTCTGTTTCTACAAAATTCTGTAAAAGATGTAAGCAAGATAGTAGGCATAATGGACTATTTTGCGTGGGTAACTTTCCTCTTCTGTAACTATTCCTCATTGCTTTTAGTGACTTCCATGGTATATCCATAATTTGGAACTTCTCTGGATGAACATTGTGGAAGCAGATCACCCACAGCTCATGAAATACCTCATACGGCAGTGGGACGTATGCATGGTCCCATTATTTAAGAGATTATGCGGATAGGCTGTGTGAGTGTGACTAAACACAGTAGCTGTGTTGGCTACAAAGGACACAAATTTAAGGAAAATTGGGGGAGTGAAAGAAGTGTATCATTACTTCCCGATTACCATTTTAATTACTACAATTGCTCTTCAGTATTATTAAAGTGTCTCATTGACTTTCTATTTTTGTCCTTTCTTTTTTCTGTTCTATCTGCCATTACCTTTGAGATTACAGAAAGTGAGATAGAAAGCCACTCAGGCATCTTCATCTCTTTCCTAACATAAGCCTCTCAACACTGCAAGGAGTTCTATTTCTCTCAAAATAGAAAAAGATAATTTAGTTTTTGAGGAGTTGCAAGTTGAATATTTATTTCATTTGTAAGTATCTCTCTTTGAGAAATAAGAGCTTGTTACACTTTACTCAAGCTTTAAAAAAAAACAGTGTTATTCATGCTGTCTTACCATATTCAATTCATTTGAATCAGTACAGAATACAGTTTAGAAAATCAACTTTTATTTATATTTTGTAGTACTTTATTTCTAAAGTTTTATTAGTTTTTGACATAAGTGTTTGGAGCAGATTGTAGCTTAATCCACTTTTTACTTGTTTTTCAGGTTTTCGCCATAGGACATATGTACTCGCCAGAAAAAGTTATAGAGAGACACTGAGCAGGAAAGTGAGAAATCACCCTCTGGGGGGAAGGAGATGACCATGCCAGAATCCCTTCTCTTCCATTCTCCTATCTAGATTTTGAGCACACATGCTCATGCACCTGTTGTGATTTTCAAGGGATGGGGTCTGGGATTTGAACCTAGGTCAGCCACTTAGGAGCCCAGCAGCTTAACCTGCTGTCCATCAAGACACTTTTAACCCAAAATGGACATTTGACCGAGCTTTGCATTGCCCTGCTCATGTTATCCGTAGCCTGAGATTACTAAAGCAGATTCTTTCATGTGTTTGTTTTCATAAAATGTTTGCATTGCATTATACTCAGATACTTGACAATATCCTAGAAAAAGTTATGCCTTAAACTCTGGGCCTTTGAGTTCTTTTTCTGGGTGTCTACTTCTATTCATATTGTTGTTTTGGGAAGGAAATGGTACTGTCATAGGAAACCTGTCTCTGCTTTCATTCCTACTTGCCAGCTGGCTTGTCTTTGTCTTTAGACCATCTGCATCAGTGAAGGTCACAGTCAATTTCATAGACCTCCTTTTATCAGAATCTCTAAAAGTGTGTTTGAGATTGTGTAGAGAGTCTGCCCCACTGCTCCCAGGGAGACCCAAGCTTCTAAGAATTTACATTTTAAGTAAATCGCCTACATGTCTGCTTTGCATACTCAAGTTCAAGGCCACTAGCATTTTGGCTGTCTCCAACTCTGTTTAGGCTGCAGCCAAAATGATCTCAAAATGTGGCTCTGACCTTTAACTCGTCCACATCATTCTGGTCGGTAATCTCTTAGAACCTAGTACCTCTTAAACATCTATACAAAATTTAAGTACTCTTAAATATTTTCCAGTTTCATATTTATGTCATTAATTGGTTGTTGCCTGTCTTCCCTACTCTGCAAGGGTGGGGACTATGTCTGACTGCACTCAGCACAGAGTGTGAACATGGTAGATATCTCCTTCATGAACGAATAATATGACTGCACTAAACATGGGGGATAGAAAGTTATCTTCTACCCTTACAAAACTAGTAAAGAGTCAAAGCTGTGAGTGAGTCGTTGTAAGGCAAAAAAATTAAAGAATGCTTGGCAATAATATAAAGGTCTGGACAGGAGCAAAGAACTTGTCATAATGGGAGAGTCTATAAAATGACACTGGAGCTCAGAGGTTCCACTTTTGAGAACCATATTTAGCTGTTTAGCTAATTCTTCTTTTTCCTTTAGTTCCTCAGTTTTACTTCTGCTCAAGGCTTGTGTTTCCCTGCTGTGTATTCTCACGCTTAGAGAAATCCTGACACCCAGGCCACAGCAGCCCCATCTTTGGTGTGTGATGGTGCAGGGAAGGAGAGCCGCAGCACTGAGCATCTGCAATGTGGCCTGCTTGTGCAGTGCATGGGTCAGCGAGTGTCTGGGATTAAGAGCATAAATCCTAAAATATAAAGAGATTATTTTCCTTTCTCTGTCACTTGCTATCATATAATCTCAAGTACATTTTATCCCCTTAAACCTTAATTTCATTATCTGCTAAATAAAATAATATGATTTGTCTCGTTGAGTTGTTCTGACATTTAAATACAATAATGGCTATAAAATACAAAGCAAGTATTCTACTGGTGTCATATTGGTGTAGTAACCTTATACTGTTGTGGAAGTTGAAAGGAACAGCCATCTTGGGACAGAAAGCATCTCAAGTCATCTTGGTGAAGCATCTCAAAGGAAGAGTTCATGGCTACAGGGATTAAAAATCAGGTCTTCTTGCCACCAAGTAACAGCAATCCTATTCTCAAGAAGAATTTTATACCTTAACATTTAGGCAGAATCCCACATTCCTGCCCTTGTTTAATGATTCTTCTCCTGCTTGCGTTTACTTAATAAAATTCTCCTAAGTGTTAGGTTGTGCTCTATTATTGTTACGAGTATGTTACAGGTTTAGAGTAGTGTGGCTAGAAGTTGCACACCTGCATTTGTGTTAGCTAGTAGTAAATCAAAGATGGGAGTATCTGATATTTCTTAAAACCACCACAGGTTAAATAGCACTAGTTTATCATCAGGGACAATTTCCACTCTGAGTTCACTGTAATTTTATGGCAAGACTATATAACACTGTAACAATTTTCTCTTGTGCTCCCCCCACTTTAAATGTCCTTTACTGATCTTCATATAGCTTACTCCTTTTATATAGATTTCAACCTGGATATTGCCTTCTGTGAAAGGCTTGTTTTTGACAATTTAATCTAAATTACCTGTTCATCACACTGGCCCATTTTAATTCTATGCACAATAGAGTCTTAGTTTTTCTATTGCTCGTTTTTTTCATTCTTTTAGTCAGCCATCCATTCCTTCACCTCTTCAGCATCAGTTTGTCCAAGGATAGGGACCTGTTCTGTTCCATTCAGAAAATAAGAGTGTTTGAACTCACTGTTAAATATTGGCACTAGGATAGGATACAGTGGTAAGAAAAGCTGACCCAGCCCTCATGGAGGTAGCCTTGAAGGAGATACATACTTGTCAAAATAAATAAATAAATAAATAAACATATAATTTCAAATTATTCTAAGTACTCTGGCCAACAAGACTCATTGTCCCCTTGTCTTAGACTGGGAAATTAAGGAAAGTCTTTGGATCAAAGTTTAAAGAGTGAATACAAGTCATCTAAGTACCTAAGGTTCTAACATTGTCCTCATGGTGTGGAGGAGGGTGTGAGGAGCCTGTTGTAGTCTTTGTGACAATGACAAGGATGTTACAATAGTGCATTCAGAGAACTAAAAAAAGGTCCTCATAGGTTGGTCATAAAACGCAAAGAAGAAATATCAAATTAGAGAAGAGTCTGGTGGTTGATGGGGAAGCCAGAGCCAGGAAAGGAATCAGGGAGTCATTCCCTCTGGGTGCCATTTGACTAGATGAAAAAGAAAGGATTCTAAGGCAGGACAGATTTTCAAAGTCATGAAGAGAAGAAAGAACCAACAGAGGAGATTGAAAAGTGGTAACGGATGAGGTGGGACAAAAACCAGAGTAGAGTGTGGTTATGGAAACCAAAGATAAGTTTCAAGGAGGAAGTGACCACCATGTTAATTTTGCTGAAGGTCAAAGAAAGGTACATGCCTTGGATAGTGTGGTAGCCCAGGGCTTGAGAGCAGCCAAGTGCTGCCTGTCTGGTGTGTGGTCCTGGCCCATCTAGAGTGAATCGCAGACAAAACCTAAGGTGAGAGGTGAAGTCAGAGGCTCAGCACAAGGGAAGAAGTGTGGAATAGACCCACATACATGCTTGAAGTTGACATTTGTGAACCAGCGTGACTGACCCATCAACAGAAACCTCAATAAAATATTTCTTAGTACCAAAAGCTTTGAAAGGAAACAAACAAAATGATGCATACCCTTCTACAATACTGTCCTTTTCTAGAAGGCTGTCTTCCTAGCTGTGTGGAAAGATTGGAGAACCCCAACCCTATGTGAAATGTCACTCACTCTCTAAAACGTTGTAATTTTTTTTCCTTTTTGTTCTGTCCTTTTCACAGAATAACAGACTGAGAAAATATGCCTTTGAATTGAAAATGAATGACCTGACCTATTTTGTGCTGGCAGCTGAAACAGAGTCCGATATGGATGAGTGGATCCACACCCTCAACCGCATCCTGCAAATCAGTCCTGAGGGGACCCTCCAAGGGAGGAGGAGCACAGAGCTCACAGACCTGGGGCTGGGTGAGAGCACACTACGTCAGCCCCCTTTCTTTGCCAAGTTCATTTAAGCTGTCGTAAATGTGGTAGCTGTCACATCTCCCTCATCTATCCCTGAGTTATTTGCTCCAAGAAATCACCCCTAAGTCCTTACTGAAAAGTGATGACCACCACACAGAGGCGCGAGCTGACTGGCAATGCTTTGTAAGCTGGCATACAGAAATGATGTTGAGACCCTGTGTCACAGCATCAGGAATGTTCCCATGTCTGATGCGGTGTTCTCTCTCATAAGGGCTATTTTCTGTTCTTTGGCCTTTCATACCATATCATCAATTATTTTTATTATAGTCTGTATAAAATAGAGAAAATACATAGCACTTCCTTTTAAGTAAAATGATACTTTTGTTTATGCTTTGCAACCACCCTGAGATCAGCATGTATGTGAAAGTTCCAAAATCATGGGCAGTAATAGAGATTTTATAAGATTTCTTTTTCTGCCAAACCTAATTCTTTCATAAGATTGTTTTTTTGTCTTGATCTTTTTTATGATTTTTTTACTTGACACATAATAGATGTATATCTTTTGGGGGCACAGTATAGTTTTTCATTGCATGGATACAATGTATAATTATCAAACCAGGGAAATTAGCATATTCATCACCTCATACATTTACCATTTCTTTGTCCTGGGAATATTCAAAATCCTCTTTTAAGTATTTTGACACATACAGTAAATTATTGCTAACGATAGTTACCCTACTTTACCACTGATCAGTAGAACTTCCTCCTCATACTTAACATCTCCCTATCAACCCTCTTACCCTTTCAAGCTCTGGTAACCACTATTCTATTTTTTCTCATAAGATTCTAATTGATTCTAGGCAAAGAGAAGGAAACAAGAGAGAGGAAAGTTAAGGGTCACAAGAAGGGTAGGAAAGTAAGTCCATAGCTACGTGGAAGGCAAGTTTGCCACCAGCAGAGTTAGTGACCCTCCCACCAAGGAAACTAGCTTAAAAGACATTCTACACAGCACCGTGGCACTGTAGAAATCAAAGGGTCTTTGAGTTCTAAGGGTCTAAGTATCATATGCTGTAAAGCGAAAGTCATAGGAAAGTGAGGAAGAAAACTGCTGTTGACTTTAACACAACCACTGTATGCCACAGTAGATGTTCTACATTTGCGTATTATTTACTTAACAGTAGTCACGTCGATTACTACTAATAATCACGTCGAGTACTAATGTTTACAGTGTCTTACAGAGCCCAAGTAAAACTAGAAGATGGCTTCTACATTGATGACCCAAGGTTCAGAATTACCAAAAATATATACAGATGTAAGAAAACGTAATATGCATTGCTGAAGTAAATCGGCACAATCCCAAATATGAATGTAGTGTTGTAATGATCCAAACTTCTTAGGGGCACAGGATGGTCTCATGGCAAAAATCCCAAAATGATCACCAGGAGGTCTCCTTTCCTGACCTAACAGAATAGAGCTGCTGTCAGGAGAAATTGAAGGCTTCGGTTCACCAACATTCCGCTTTGCTCTTGAGTCTAACCCAGCTTTATGTCACAAAACATAAATAATGTGTGATTAGAAAATGCATGACCATGAGTAGTATTTAATAATGAGTCTTTTTGTGCCTTTTCTAGATTCACTGGATAATTCTGGAACTTGTGAATGCACTCCAGAAGAAACAGATTCTTCAGAGAACAGCCTACACCCAGACTTCACAAAAGTAATAAAGTTGACATTGCAAATAAATTTTAGTTAGTTATTAGGTTTTGCTTTCATGAAAAAGATAGGAATGCTAAGGACCAGCAGATGCTGTAATGGTTATGTTGCTAGACTCCCACGTACTCAACCTCAGTTCAAGCCCCTGACCCAGCAGCTAAAGCTCACACCAGGCATGTGTGCATGCATGCTCAAACCACTGAGAGGAAAAGAGATTGTGATGTGGCCATTTCCTGGGGGCGGGAAGGGTTATGGGGGTGGATTTTTCACTTTCTGTCTTGCTAGGCAGCATATGCGCCCTATAGCAAAAATCTCTCAAAAAAAATTAAAAATAGAAATGCTCTCTTTTAAGATTAAATCCAAGGCTCTCTGAACTTTCCATTAACCTGTATGTTTTATTTAATATGCACACAATGCTCGAAAATAGAAGCGTGTTTTTGCAAGATTCACCAGGTGTTAATAGATGGCATTAAAGTTGTGATAATATTAAGGGCTACTTCTTGGCCATGTGACTGAAGCTGTGGCTATATATGTCCATTTAGGACTAACACTGAATTCTCTGTAGTACCTCACAGAAACTGAAGATACTGTCAAATCAACTCGAAACATGGAGAGGCTAAATCTGTTCTCTCTGGATCCAGATATTGATGTAAGTCAGAATTTGTTCTATGCAGAACTTGATCCACACAATTAATTGGGAATTATGATTTAGGATTTCTTTTTTATAATGAGTGTTTGGTGACTAAAACTTTCAAAATATTTTTTAGACCTTGAAACTTCAAAAAAAGGATCTTCTAGAACTTGAGTGTGTGATCAAACCATTTGAAGAAAAAGCTGCTAAGAGAATCATGATCATTTGTAAAGCTCTCAACTTAAACCTTCAGGGATGTGTCACGGAGAATGAAAACGATCCGATTACAAACGTAAGTTTCTCCTGTTCCATCGCCTGTCAGCCAGCATCACCCCACCCTAGTCAAGATCCTTTATTTTCCTGCTAATTCCAGGCAGGATGATTTCACAACCAGGATCTTTTTTTTTTATTTTTTCTTCTTTTGGAGAGGTTTTTGCTATAGGGCGCGTGCGCTCGCCAGAAAGACAGAGAGAGACAGCGAGACAGAAAGCGAGAAATCACCCCCCAGGGGGAATGGTCACGCCGCAATCCCTTCTCCTCCATTCTCCTCTTGGGATCTTGGGCACGCACACACATGCGCCCAGCGTGAGTTTTAAGCCACCGGATCCGGGACGCGAACTGCGGTCGACTACGTGGGAGTCCAGCAACACAGCCATTACACTAACTGCTGGTTCCCACAACCAGGATCTTGAGTACCAGGAGTATAATTAACTGCATTGTTCCACATTATAAAAATGCACAATTCTGAGGTGGAACTGTCAATATGCTGCCCTAAAATTTTCCTTTTCACTTAAAGAAGCATCAAAGAGGCTGTGTTCTGGGATTCTGTCCTTGAAATCGGCATAGTGGTTCAGAGATTCCTAAGGCACTGTTTGTGTCCTCTTAGCAGTACTCAGAATGGCTTTTTGCCAGTATTTTTATTTCAATATTTATATACTTCTTTTCATGTATATTAGAGATAAAGCTAACTAATCAACCTTGTGATGTCCCAGACATTATTGCTTAGGACCAAATAGTAAACCAAGTAAAGTAATATTAGGTGAATATCTAGTAAATAATGGTACAGATGGTAGATGTAAATGGCAGGAATTATAGAGGCATTTCACTGGTATTTGGAAACAACATTGTGCTCATTAAACCAATCCAATATTTCTTTTCCTACTAAGTGAGCTCTCAAAAATTTTCTTTTATTACTTTAGTGGACAGTTTTATACTGATTATAAATGTGTGGAAGGAAGTACATTTTACAAGCATCCACATTTTTAAATGTTGAACTATAAAGAAGAATATATAAATCACTTATAATGCTACCATCAATATTACTCATAGTTAACATTTTGGCATATTTTCTTCCATTCTTTTTAAATACATTCTGTTCTGATTTCTAGAAAAATCATTCCTCAGTTGTCAACTTTCACCTGAGGAATGAAAAGTTATGTCCAGACCCTTAATACAAGCCATATTTACTTTAGAAGACAGAAACAGCTTTAAGTTTCCAATGGAAGCTGAGCCTGTACAATCCCATGCCTTCCTCTATTGATAAAGCAGTTAAACAAGCCTTGTTAGTTGTGACAATGAGTGGCTGACAGAGAGGATTAACTTTCAGAAAAGCTGACTCTAACACACACCGTGCATCTGAAGCACCTCTGTAATTCTTTTGAGCATCCTACCCTGTCATGTAAAAGCAGGATGTACGGTGGACCTCTGATTCAATGAGGAGAACTAAATGAGATGTGTTGCATTTGGATCAGATTTCCTAGCTTTCCACCTTAGAAGTTGTACCACACTTGTCTAACAGCTTATTCTCAGTCTTCTCTACTGTGAATGGGGATAATAATAGTAATGATTTCAAATAATCATTGTGAAGAGAAAATGAAGTAATATTTCAGAAGCTTTTACCCAGTGTTTGGCACTTAGGAAGCATTCATTAAAATTTACTGTTCTCTGAATACATGGAAGATGGCTTGAAAATTTATAAAAACTATGTATGCAGGATATCAAGATCTTCCATGTAGCATGGGAGATTCTTGTTGATGTGTAAGCTAAAATTGAAATCCTGGGCACCATTGAAAATCTTGACCTGAAATGAAACTTCCTCATAGTTTATAACTTTGTGCACTAGATGTGAGTAAAAATGAAAGTAGTTGAAGTCAGGTTTATTCATTCTCCAAAAAAATATTCAGTGACACTATGAACCAGATTTGTTCTAATACTAGGAAAACAGCAGGGAGCAAAGAACAGAAGTTCCTGGTCTCTCTTTTTTTTAATTTTATTTATTATTATATTTTAAAAGTTGCTATAGAGCACACATGCTCACCAGAGAGAGAAAGAAAGAGAAAGCAAGAAACCAAGCTGCCAGGTCCAAGACTCAAACCATGATTGGCCATTTTGTAGTCCAACACCTCACCCATTATGCCACCTGCTGAACCTCCATTTCTGGTCTCTTAAAGATTACATTCTTCTAAAAATGATAGAGAATAGATGATGCAGTTTTTGCACTTCACAAAGATGTACAACGATTTAATGTAAATAAGAAAGTATAAAATAAATAAAAATTTGGGGGACCAGCAGTTAGTGAGCGTAATGGCTATGTCGCTGGAATCCCACGTAGTTGACTGCGGTTTGCGTCCCGGACCCGGTGGCTTAAAACTCACGCCGAGCGCGTGTGCATGCGTGCCCAAGATCCCGAGAGGAGAATAAAGGAGAAGGGATTGCGGCATGGCCATCTCCCCTGGGGGGTGATTTCTCGCTTTCTGTCTCGCTGTCTCTCTCTGTCTGTCTGGCAAGCACACACGCCCTATAGCAAAAACCTCTAAAATAAATAAATAAATAAATAAATAAATAAATAAATAAATAAATAAATATTTTGAAAAGAAAACAAATGAACAAGATAATTGCACATTGTGTATTATTTTTAAAATAAGTAAACAGGAAGAGAGGTGATCCAGAGAAACTGGAGGGAGGGTTTTACTCTTTAAATAAGGTGGTCATAAAAGACCTTTCTGAAGAGGTGACAGATTGAAAGGATAAAAAGACAGGACAGGGGAGAACATTCCAGGCAGAAGATAGAGCAAGTACAAATACTCTGAGACTGGTGAGTCTTGGAAAGTTCTAGAAACTGAAAGGAGATAAAGAAGGAAAACACAGACTACAAGGTAGAAGAAACAGTAAGAAGATTATGTAGGGACTCAAACTATATTGAATAGTTTGGATTTACCTGAAGTGTGAATGGAGACTAGTCAATGGTTGGAGCCCTTTAAATTCATGTTTTTGATGGGATCAACAGATGGCATAACAGTTATGTCACTGGATTCCTACGTACTCGACCTCGGTTCAAGTCCCAGACCCGGCAGCTTAAACTCACACCAGGCACAAGGGTGTGCATGCCCAAAAATCCCAAGAGGAGAATGGAGGAGAAGGGACTGTGACATGGTCATCCCTCATGGGGGGTGATGTCTCACTTTTTGTCTTTGTCTCTTCTGGTGATTGCACACGCCCTATAGCAAAAAAAAAAAAAAAAAAAAAAAAAAAAAAAAACCTCTAAAAAAAAATGTGTTTTTGAAATATCCCATCAGCAGAATGGATTGGAAGAAACAAGAGCTTTCTAGGGAGACCAGTTAGAGGCTGCTACCCCATTTATTGTGTGGCTTAAACTAAGGTTGGCAAGGAAGGAGAAAAATGCATGAATTTGACTGATGTTTTGTTAATGGAACTGAAAGGTTTTCCTGATGTGATATGTATACAGGATAAGACAAAGGACACATCTCAAAGATGTGTCCCGAGCTTTTGCTTTGGACATTTCTAGGTGTGGTGGTGCCATTTATTAAGATGGCAAGACTGGAGGAAGAGCAGGTTTGGAGACAACAGGTCAAGTATACCATGATGGACACATTAAGCTTGGTAGGCCTATTAAAGGTCCCAACAGAGATGTCCATAAACAGCTTCAGGTGCAAGTTTGGAACTCAAGAAGTGGCACTGAGTAGAGATATAAATTTGGAAGTCTAGCCCAGACAGTGATCAAGGGAAGAATCACCTAAGAATTTCTATGCCCAAAAAGGTCCAGAAACCAAACATGTAGAGGATTGATAGAGGAATGATGAAAAACTAAAAAGAAATGGCTGTCAGGGTAGACCTAAGCTAAGGAAGAAGGAGTTATGAAGCCAAGAGAAAATGGGCCAGCTGTGTGGAAGGGTGCTGAGAAGCTGAGTAGCATGAGGCAAAGAAGAGGCTAACAGGACAAAATGCAGGATGCAGGTGGCTATAGCAAAAGCGATTTCCAGGGAGTAAAACTGTTAGGAAGAATAATCATAAATACCTTCATGAAAGATTTAAACACCAAACATAGCGGGGCCAGCAGGTGGTGGGGTGGTTAAGGGGCTGCACTCCCACATGGCCACCTGGAGTTCCAAGTCCTGGACCATGTGGCTTGCTTTCTCTCTTTCCCTCTCTTTCTCTCTCTCTCTGTGTCTCTCTCTGGTGAGCACATGCCCTATAGCAGATTTAAAATAATAATAATAGTAATAAAATTTAATACATAATTTTTAATGGCAAAAAATAAATAAGCAAACAAGCCTAGGGACTCAGCTTTTGAAGTCATTGGGAAAATTCAGGAAAGCATAATACAAATAGTAATGTCACTTAGTAACTTACTAAATAAAAATAGATGCTTTTCTTTGACCCAACATACCCTTCATGTGGTCAAGAAATCCAATTTAGTAGTTGAAAATCAGAGATAATGGGCTTATCTCTCCAGTGCCGGTGGGATATGAATCCTTTCATGGGGATTCTTTTCTCTGTGCTAAGACCTATATTCAGAAGCTCAATGTCTGTATCTGTGCCAATCTCACCAGACTCTGGTCCAGAGAGTGCTGTTAGTATGACCTTTCCTAACTTCCAGGACAATGAATTGAATTGATTTGGAATTTTTATATGTCTATATCATTAAAATTTATTTTATAGTTTATACAAGCATTAAAAAACTAAACTAAAATTAAAATTACTTCTTTTTTTGTTTTTCTTTGGAGAGGTTTTTGTTATAGGGCACGTGTGCTCACCAGAAAGACAGAGAGAGACAAAGAGACAGAAAGCAAGAAATCACTCCCCGGAGGGATGATCACGTAGCAATCCCTTCTCCTCCATTCTCCTCTCAGGATCTTGGACACACACGCATACATGTCTGGCGTTGAGTTTAAGCCACCGGGTTCTGGACTCAGATCACGATCGACTACATGAGAGTCCAGCGACATAGCCATTAAGTCATCTGCTGGTCCCTAAAATTAAAATTACTTCTAAAAATAATTTAATTATACTTTCTAAAAAATATTTTATTTAACTTTTATCTTATTATTTACTTATTTTAGTTTAACCTGAGAGGGGCACAGTGAGAGAGAGAGAGAGAGAGAGAGAGAGAGAGAGAGAGAGAGAGAAAGAGAGAGAAAAAAAAGAGGGAAAGTGAGAAAGCAAGCCACCAGGTCCAGGACTCAAACCATGGTCAGCCATGTTGGAGTCCAGTGCCCTTAACCACCAAGCCACCTGCTGGCCCTAATTTAATTATACTTAAAAGCAATAATGCAAAATGTAATAATAAAACAACCTCACCTTGACAGTGGTTTGTTATTTAATGACATTGTCTTTGAAAATCTCTATGTTTATTCAATGAACTCTTTTATTAATATTACTTTTTAAACATATTGTTCTTAATTCAGTGAGCATGTTTTAAATTAATTGAAATATTTATCCAAAATGCTTAAAAGTCAGCTTTTACATTTATGAATGGACTTCTAAAGACTCCCTTAAACTCAGGAAATAGCATTTGACAGCATATAATTTTTTAGTCAGTAAATTGAAAACCAAATTCAAGTTGATGGTTTAATAGTATAAAATATTTCTTTGAAAATAAGAGTTAATTCCAAAAACCCGAAATAATAAAGCTATTTCACAGCAGAGCTACATTTAAAATTGTGTGTTCCTGAATGTTTTAAAAAAGAAGAATGCAGATTTCTGAACACATGAAACCTATGACTTCAATTTTTAGGCTTTGAAGGTGCTTTATTAAACAAGTCTTTACTCAAAAGCCAGTGATTTGAAAGGAAAGATTTGACATTTATGTTGAAAAGGTGGATTGGGAGAAATAAATGAATCACTACACAAGCTTTAATTTCTGATGGGTTATCAAATGGGTAATTTATTTCCATTCACTGAGCAGAAATGAAAATCAAAATGCAACAATTCAGGGGAAAAAAATAAGGATGTTTTTCTCTGACCTTCAATGCGTTTTAAGTTCCTACCTGAGTTATTTTCTCATAATTTTTGCATTTTTAAACTCTTGGCAGACTACTACTACCAAGCCGAGAGATTTTTAGGTTGATAAAATATATAACTTTTACCTGGTAATTGCTTTCTTTTCTTTTTTAGATTTT
Organism: Tupaia tana; assembly: GCA_026018925.1. Classification (NCBI taxonomy): domain Eukaryota; kingdom Metazoa; phylum Chordata; class Mammalia; order Scandentia; family Tupaiidae; genus Tupaia; species Tupaia tana. The sequence goes on from JAKSZU010000001.1 coordinate 16,387,100, forward strand.
TGTCATAGGGCATGTGCGCTTACTAGAGAGAGACAGAGAGGGAATGAGAGGACTCTCCCCACAGAGGGATGGCCACGCCACAATCCCTTCTCTTCCAGTCTCTTCTCTGGATTTGGGCGTACACGCACACACACACCTGGTATGAGTTTTCAAGTCGTAGGGTCCAGAACTTAACCACTGTCGGCCATGTTGGAGTACAGTGCCTTACCCACCCCACCATCTGCTGGCCCCCTGTAATTGCATTATTTTTAAGTAATTTGCTAAATTTTCATTTTAATGTGTGCAATTCTCTTTCTAAAAGCAAGAGAACTGGCAAGGATTGCTAATGTTAAGGAATTTAACTATAATAGTTCCCTTGCTAGAAACTTTAATATTACTTACTGCATTACAAAGGATAGGAGATACTATGATACATTAATAAGATCCACAGCATGAGTGAGGATGTGCAATATGAACTGGGTCTTTTCATATAACCTGTTTGTCCACATAATACAGGCAGAGGATACTGAATTTGAAATTAAGCAACATAACAAAAGTGAAAATGTTGGTTTCCTAAGGCATATCCCAGCTTGTAACCCTGACTGTTGTGAAGGTGTATGTATTTCTTTCCTCAGAATGATAAGAGAGTGTAGAATCAGTGATATCCCATGGACACTGAGCACAGCATGTGCCTCCTTGTTGGCATCTCGATGTCACCTTCACTAAAAGGAATCAGAGCTCCTTGGAGGAATATTTGAGGCACAGAAAGTACTGGGTCATCAGAAAAGTCATGACATTTTTCTTTGTTTTTCTTTGCACAAGTGCATCATGACTTTTCTGACCACCTAATATAACATAAGGCTGGAACAACTTTTGGGGTAGAAAAGTACTAAAATATGGTGGAACCTACCAAAAAGTCTCTGGAGCTACCTTGAAGGGGGTCCATGTAGCCAAATATGGGACAAATTGAGTATTACTATAAATAATCATTCCTAAGAAATTATAAACTGGGGACCAGCAGATGTTGTAATGGTTGCATCGCTGGACTTCCACATAGTTGACCACGGTCTGAGTCCTAGATCCAGCAACTTAAAACATACTGGGAATGTGTGTGTGTGTGCCCAAAATCCTAGTAGAAGAGTGGAGGAGAAGGAATTGTGAAGTGGCCATCCCCCTGGGGGTGATTTCTCACTTTCTGTCTCTCTGTCTCTCCAACAAGTGTACACGCCCTATAGCAAAAATCTCTCTCTAGAAAAAAAAATTAAAATCTGTTGAATAAAATAGTAATCCATGACTCTATACTTACATAAATAAGTAAATGAGTAAAAAAATAAAGGAGAAAGGAAAACTCAACTTTACAGTAAAATAGTAACAAATATATAAAAATGATGGTGGGTCAGTCCCATAGTGCAGCAGTTAAGGTCTACATAGAGTAAGCTGGATCCCACATGGCTGACCACTGTTCAAATCACCATCCTGGGATCAAAGTGTCAGGCATTGAGAGTACATGTGCCCAAGGCCCCGATGGGATGGAGAAGTGAAGGGAAAGATTGCAGCATGACGGAGCCATATTGGGGGTTCTCTCTCTCTTTTTCTTTCTCTCCTTGTCTCCATCTCTCACTCATGTGCCTGTGCCCTCTGACATTGAAAAGAATGATGGAACTAAACAATCACCATTGGTGGACATTTTCATGGTAGTTGGTTTCTGTGGGAGTTATCAATGGAGATTAAGATTGGTAGGTTGGGGACCAGCAGGTGGTGTGGTGGTTAAAGCGCTGGACACTCCCACATGGCCGACCATGGTTCAAGTCCTGGACCTGGTGGCTTACTAACTCACTTTCTCTCTCTCTCTCTCTCTCTCTCTCTCTCTCTCTCTCTCTCTCTCTCTCTTTCTCTCTCTGGTCAAATGAAAATAAATGAATGAATAAATAAAATTTAAAAAAAAAAAATGGGAACCAGCAGTTAGCGTAATGGCTATGTCGCTGGACTCCCACGTAGTCGACCGCGGTTCGCGTCCCGGACCCGGTGGCTTGCAACTCACGCCGGGCGCGTGTGCGTACGTGCCCAAGATCCCAAGAGGAGAATGGAGGAGAAGGGATTGCGGCGTGACCATCCCCCCTGGGGGGTGATTTCTCGCTTTCTGTCTCTATGTCTCTCTCTGTCTGTCTGGCGAGCGCACGCACCCTATAGCGAAAACCTCTCAAAAAAAAAAAAAAAAAAAAGATTGGTAGGTTGGGTTTAATGAGTAGCAGGACATTGGGGGTAATCTCAAAATGTATTTTCACAACTATACACAATGACCAAAGGGACAATGGTAAACTCATAAAATAAAAAACTGGCAGATATCAACGAAAATCAAGATGAATCCTGCACGTGCTGAGAGAAATGACATTGTATGCTCTTGGTAGACAAAGCTCTGAAAATCAAGCATCAGTCTGGGCTGTCACTGCATGGCCTGGATCTGGGCAAGAAGAAACATGTAGGAGACCCAGGTTGCCAGTCATCCTTCAGAATGCTTGCTCTTCACTCTTTAACACTGTCAAGAACATGAGAGAATAAAACTGAAGAATTGTTCACCTGAAAATAAGACAAAGAAACATGGCAGCAAAATGCAAGGGGTGGTGTTAGATGGGATTCTGCACCAGAAGGTAAAAGAGACATTGTCAAATCAATTGACTGTATCGAAAGGATCATGGGGATCAGCTAGTGGGATTGGACCCATATTGCATTTCTGACCTTGGTAGCTGCATGGTGATCAGGCAGGAGAATCGTCTCATTTGACAGATCGCCTGAACTGTTAGGGACTAGGATACTACTAGAAACTTGCCTCACATTCATACTGATTATAATGGGTGTTAGAGAGAAAATGAGAAAGAGGAAAAGGTTAACAGTTGGAGAATCTGGGAAAAGGGGATGTGAAAGTGACTTGTACTATACGCAACATTTTAGTAAATTTAAAATTATTTCAAAATAAAGGAGCAAATAGTTAATATCTGTCTTAAAAAGAAAACAAACTCAACTAAGATAACAATTTCTCTTAGGAAACGTTCTGCAAACTCTGACAGGCTCTCCCTGCAACCTGATGCTCACCTATTAATACAGATCACTTTGTGTTTCAGCCTATATCTTGTTCACTAACGAGCTGGAAGTACCCAGGGCAGTGGCAAGTCATAGTTACTGCTCGATAAATGTTAGCTAGTGTTATTCTGTCAACCTATGATAGAAAACTGAGAAGTAGTTGGACCAGTGAGGTTTTTCTCCATGCAGTTGAGAAACTTCTACGGTTCCATTGTAGATTTCCAGGAGCCTGGGATAACAGGTGGTAGATCTTTTTTGAGAATGTAGGGAAAATAATGAAAAGGATATTTAAGGCCAAACTATGCATGTAGAGCAACATATGGCGGAGAATATTCAGTGGGGAAACTGGTGAAGAAACCAATAAAGTACAATCCTGGGACCTGAGATACCTGCTAGAGGAGAAGATTCTGGGTATTTCTCACTGAATTCAAGGAGCTTACTTTCTGCGTATATTTTATCTCCTGCTTTGTTAAGTAGTATACTAAAAAGGCTGGTGCATGGGTGACAATATTATGTCAACACCTTCTGTTCTTCCGTTTTCACACAGATTGAGCCTTTTTTTGTGAGTGTGGCACTTTATGACCTCAGAGACAACAGGAAGATTTCTGCTGATTTCCACACAGATCTAAACCACACTGCTGTCCGACAGATGCTCTTGGGGACTTCCGTGGCTTTGGAAAATGGGAACATTGACACTGTCACTCCAAGACAATCAGAGGAACCCCATGTCAAGGGACTTCCAGAGGAATGGTTAAAATTTCCGAAGCAGGTTGCACTTTTGTTTATTCATTATGGGACAGGACAGAAAATTCTTATCCCATTATTCCCACTGATAGATCACATAAGATGGGGGTATTTCCTAAAGGAAAATTCCCCTAAAGCTGTCCTTTTAAAAAATGGTGTTTTATAAATGTCTTCAGTTTCTTAGGTGCTCATTAGCTACTTTCTTTGTACACAGGCTGTATTTTCTATAAGCAATCCACATTCTGAAATTGTTTTGGTGGCCAAGATTGAAAAAGTCCTGATGGGAAACATTGCAAGTGGTGCTGAACCCTATGTCAAGAATCCAGATTCCAACAAGGTAATGCGCAGCTTTCTTATAAATAATCTCAACTGCTTTCAAGAAATAAAGTCACACTGCCTTGATGAATTATCAAATTTAATAAATGATGTCTTAAAATGTTTCTTTAGTGAAATTAAACTCCTTGAAGACAAAGGAGGCTTCAAAAGGCTCATGGAAAATGTATAGTGTGCAAAAACTCTGAATGCATTTCAAATTATTTCTGTACCAAAATGAAATTACACTTTACTTCCATTTTCCCATGAACTTTTTAAAATTCCATCATAAAAATAAGACTGACTTCAGCCATAGTGAATACAAGGGAATATAGCATAGATTGTGAATGTAGATTTAATAACACTTTCCATTCAAGATATAAAGTTTTTTTTTAAGGAAAAAAAGTTGACGATCCAGACTAGAGTATTTCTACAATGGTAATTTCAAAACTACAAAAACAGGGAACCAGCAGTTAGTGTAATGGCTATATCACTGGACTCTCATATAGCCAACCGCAGTTCATGTCCCGGAACTGGTGGCTTAAAACTCACGCCGGGCGCGTGTGCGTGCGTGCCCAAGATCCCGAGAGGAGAATGGAAGAGAAGGGATTGCACTGTAGCCATCCCCCCTGGGGAGTGATTTCTCACTTTCTGTCTCTCTGTCTCTCTCTGTCTTTCTGGCGAGTGCACGTGCCCTGTAGCAAAAACCTCTCAAAAAAATTTAAAAAAGAGAAAAATAGTGTGAACATGGGAATATTTGACTTTGTAAAATAGGATCTGTGTGCTAGCAAACGGCAAAGTTCCACTGACTTTCAATATCAAATAATGCCAATAGGTGTTAAGTATTATTTTACTTATACAGTTCATAAAGTAAAGACTGTTCTAAACGATATTTTTTTTATTTTTTTCTTAGTACGCACAAAAGATATTAAAATCCAACAGACAGTTCTGCAGCAAATTGGGGAAATACCGCATGCCGTTTGCTTGGGCGGTGAGGTAAGGTGACAACCACAATTGACAGAATAGAAATGTCTTTACCATCTGCACTGGAAGCTTCGGTTTTAAACACCTTTGTGTCACCTACTATTTTTAATGTCCCCTCACCTAGAACATGCTAATGTGGTTATTTTCATAAACATCTCAAGTTCCCAGAGATACATTTCACAAGACACTTTAGCAAGACATCTCATACTAGAAGACAGTGATAGGTAGACAGTGTGTGCATGGCCAGCACACTGTGGGTTCTTGGTACGTATCAAATCCAAGTCATAACTTGTTCACTAGCATATTTGGGTTAACAAACTCTAACATTATTCCTCCCTGAGAGTTTGGTGTGTATAAAAGTCAGATGGATGCACTGTGATATCTTCTGTAGCTGCATGATTCATCTTGCATAAGGCTCAGGTCTATATTTGAAAGTCCAAATAAAACCATCAACTTGGTGGTTTAAACTGTCTTTGATTTCAGAACTGATTTGATGAGCAAAACTCATTGGTACCAGTTGACACTTTGATAGAATTCTGAGTTCTATGGGCACTGATGGTAGAATACACCAGGACATAGAACCTCTGCACAAAGAACAAAATTGTTTTTTGGATCTATTTAAGCATCAATTACTATTGACTTCCTCAGTTTCTTTACATCTTAATTAGTATAATACTTTCTTAAATGAGGAAGAGCCTGGCATAGACTCATAAGGTAAAAGAGTCAGCAGTGAACATCAGAGGAAGGCTGATGGCGACCCCGTCACTTGGACATGAACTAGCTTCTTGACACACTTCAATATTGCACTGATGCTGCTGATTCTTGGCTACTTTTCCCTTCTATTTTCTAGATTTCAGTTTGCTTCACAGTATAACTTTGAGTGTACACTCAAACATTTTGTTCCTCAAAATCAACTGTCATTGGGACCAGCAGATGCCTTAATGGTTACATCGCTGAACTCCCACATAGTCAAACACAGTTCAAGTCCCAGACCCAGCTGCTTGAAACTCATGTTGGTCACATATGCATACATGTCCAAAATCTCAAGAAGAGATGGGATTGTAGGTGTGGCCATCCTCCCGGGGAGTAAATCCTTGCTTTCTGTCTCTCTGTGTCTCTCTGTTTCTCTGGAAAGTGCAACATGCCCTATAGCAAAAATCTCTCTTAAAAAAAATCAACTGTCATTAAAAGAGTAGAATTGATAATATTCTGGGTCATCAGAAAACTTATATTTTTTTGGTTTTCTATGAAAAAATATGTCATGACTTTTCCAAAGACCCAATAGTGTATGACTGTATTTTCACTTGAACTAGTCATCCCTCCACTGCCACACACACAGATGCTCATCATTGAGAACAGCATTTTATTTCAAATTAAGTTGGTGCATGTTCTCCTACCTGGCACCAGTTGTAGTTCTATAACAGCAAAAAGTGTTATTCTTGGGTCGGTATAGAGAACACATGCAGATTGCCTCACAGGGTATTTTACACTCATTGATTCAAAGGGAAGTTGACCCTTATAAATGTGTCATTTTCATGCATATCACCACCCCCGGAATCAGATGTTCCTAAATCCATGCCAGGACTCTTTTGTGACTTCTTTTACTCCATCTCATTTGACATTCTAGATGGACCACTGCACAACGTTGAATTTTCTTCTAAATTAAACAAGAGTAAAATAAAAATTCCATTCCTAAATCTATACATTTATAGAAGATACACAGTGCAATTACTTTGTAGGACTCCAATACTGACTACATCAGTCTCCACAAGTAGTTGTTCAACTGCTGCTTGAATCCTTCCAGTGACAAGGGCTTAAGTACATCCCCTAATGGTTTTTTCTGCTGTGTTTTTACAGCTCTAATGGTTAGATAATTTTTGTAAAATATTCTTAAATTGCTTAACAACCACTTTTATATTTTATCTTCCATAGCTACAAGAAGCATACATGTCTCATTCTTTCCATACATCATGGCTACTTCTGCAGCCTGTGAATGAAGCTAGGACAGACACCTATGCTTTTCTTCCATTAGGCTAAATGCTGAATTCCCTTGTATCCTGCGCCAATGCCATGGTTCTGGGACTCTCACAGTGCACTAATCATTGCTCAATTATGGCAGTTGGAACTAGGCACAATGTGCCAGCCATCCCAAAACCATCTGTGCAAATGAGTCAACTCTTTGTTCTCTTGCCAGTTTGGGTATTTATTGAGCAGCAGCAGGTCATATGGCACAGAGAAGAATGAAACTGCTCCCATCGTGCTGTGTTCTTCATTCTCTTTGTGTCCACTATAACTGAGTATTTTCCAGGGCAGAGCTGTGAGCAAGAGCAAAAAGAAGTTAAAACCTCACATCCTGTCCATATGCTTTATTTTAGGCCACTGGTTAATATTTTTAAAAACTATTACTCAGGGGGCTATCAGGTGGTGTAAAGGTTGGAGCACTGAACTCCCATGTGGTAGACCGTGGTTCAAGTCCTGGATCCCATGGCTTGAAAGTCGCACCATGTGTGTGTGCGTGCATGTCCAAATCCCTGAGAGGAGAATAGAGGAGAAGGGATTGAGATGTGGCCATCCCCCGGGGCAGGGGATGATTTCTAGCTTTCTGTTTCCCTGTCTTTCTGTCTCTCTGGGGACTACATGCACCTTATGGCAAAAATCTCCAAAACAAAACAGAACTTTTACTTGAGCCAGTCAGTGGTGCAAGGAGATGGATCCCATATGGATGACTGCACATTTTGAGTCCCAGACCAGGTGACTTGAGAAGCACGCTGGGTATGTGTGTGCATGCCCAAAACCTAAAAAAGATGGAGAAATGGAGGAGAAGCGATGGAGCTATGACCATTCTTCATAGGTTCATAGGTGGTAGTTTCTCTCTCTCTCTCTCTCTCTCTCTCTCTCTCTCTCTCTCTCTCTCTCTCTCTCCCAGTGAGTGCACATGTCCTCTGGCTGTAACTATAACAACAGAACACTATTGCTGCTCAAGTTTGTTTTACTTCCTCTCATATTTGTAAATATATCAGACTGGTTTCAATATGGCACACACTTAAACAGAAGCCCTGGATGATAGTTATATAAAATAAGTTCTCCAAATTATGTATTTTCATCCTGTCTCCCCAGTGTTATTTGATAGAGGGCATTTTTATTTTTCTTCAGTCATTACTTAAAAGCGAATAATGAGGAGACAGTTTGAAGAAGTCTAAAAATAGCATTCTGATAAATTCCTGGCCCATTTTCTACATTATTTTACACTAATGCTCTGTGATCTGATATCCATTTAAGTGACCATTTTAGCTGTGTATTGAATTCTTTGATTCAAGAGCGATAAAGTATCCTCCTTAAGACCCCTCACACTTAAGTTACAAGAAATAGAAATTCAGCATTTCTTTAATATTGAAGAAAAAACAATTATATATGGGTCTAATATTTCTTTGGGCAGCACATTGTATGATAAAGTGTAAGAATAAAGTTTTTAAAAAAGCATTTAAGCATTCTAGGTATGTCAAAGGGTCAGTCAATGGCATGGTTATTGAGGCAGCTGGATCCCACATGGCTGGCTTCACAGTTCGAGTCCCACACCCAGCTACTTGAAAATGACACTGGGGGGTGTGGGGGGTTGGTGTGCATATGTGTCCAAAATCCCGAGAGGAGAGAGGAGAATGGAGAAGAGATTACAGCATGGCCAGCCCCTTGGGGAGTGAGGGAGTGATTTCCTACTTTCTCAGTCCCTCTCTCTGTGTCTCTCTCTGGTGAGTACGCACACCCTATAGCAATATATATATATATATATATATATATATATATATATATATATATATACCTGGCTTTATTATTTAGACAAAAATAATTTATGTATTTTCACTGAATCTATACCATTCCAATGAAATGGATCAAGGAAGGAAATAAATGGTTCAGATTCAAAGTGTTCTCATTTAATGCAGAAATCTGAGTCAGGTATCCTCTGCTTTATCTTTGTCTCTCTCTGTAAACAATATCCAGATACAAACCTGAATAAATAATTTCTTTCAGATCAGTATTTAAAGACAACCAGGGGAATGTGGACAGAGACTCAAGATTTTCACCACTGTATAGACAAGAAAGTGGGAAGATTTCAACTGAAGACCTACTTAAACTAGTGTCAGATTACAGAAGGTAAGATTATCCGGATACATCTTGATTAACATAAGTCAGCTACTTTGTTACTATTGATTTGTTATCTCTTCATAAATAATACCTGGTTACTTGATTCTTAGATATCCAAGCTTCTCCAGAAAGTAGAGGCTTTTCAAATGACTTCACAGGTACTCAAATGGTGCCCACAAAGTAAATTTGCCAAATTATATGCCAAGATCATGAAATGTTGAACTATATCAGTTACTTATACAATCTAACCAACTGCTCCAAAATTTAGTAGCTTAAAATAACAGCATTACTTGTTTCACCTCAAGTCTACAATTTCAGCATAACTGTGAGGAAAGTTTGTCTCCTCAACACATGGCATCACTGGGAGAGGGCAGCTGGGGCCAGAGGATCCACTTTCACAATGGCACACTCAGTGCCTGGAAGGTTGGTGCTGGCTGTTGGCTGGGAGGTCAGCTGAGCCTTTCTGCTGGAAATCTTGGTTTTTCTCCATGGAAGACTTTCCATAAGATGCCTAGACTTCCTGGTGGCGTGGTATCTAGATTCTAAGAGTAAGTGTCCCAAGGGACAGTACCAGTTTATTAATATTGGGGCCTAGAAGCAGTGCTATTTCTGCCATATGCAACTCTTCTACTGTCACAGACCCTACTATAGCACTTAGATTCAAAGGAAGGGAACTTAGATGCCTCTCAAAAAGAGCAATGTGAAGAAATTTTAAGACCATGTTTTAAAACTCCATGTTTTAAAACTCCATGTTTTAAAACTCCTTAATGCTTTGAATACCTATAATAAATTATATTAATTCTGCACTTCAAATACTTTTAGAAAAGATAAAGGAAAGTATTGCCAACAGAAGAAAAATATAAATGCCATGTTTTAAAATTTTAATAATTTTTTATAAAGCCATATATCCAACATCCAATGATGAGAAGCTCTTTTACTACAAGCTAATTATGTTAAACGTTTAACCCTCTGATAATACCCACAGTATTATTCTACCCTTTCCCAAGTATTACCTCTGCCTCTCCAACCTAAGAATTAACAATCTCTTAATTTTGTTTAGCCAAAACAAAACTACCTAATATGAAAAAGCATGATTAATATTTTCTATAGCTTCAATAAAGGATATGTTTCTTTATAACTAGAATAGATGTTTCTTCAATGTTCTCTTTTATTCTAGAAAAAATATAAACTTCACAGAGCAAACTAAAGATGAGAAGTAAAATCTTAGAAGAGGCTCTGAATTACTCTGATTTCTCTGTGGTCCTGCAAGGCCGTTTCTTGTGTGGGGGAGACTTTAGCCACCTCTGTGTTATCAAGCATTCTAACCAAATCCCCCATCCCAATGGCTTTGCAAGGCTTCTCCAGCCACTCAAATGTGCAATTTGAGCTTCTGTTCTCTTTACCTTAAGGCCAGTGTAGTAAAGCATGAGAAGTTGTAACGCTGAGCAGAAAGAAGCAGGCAGAAAGTTCTGTGATGACCTGATAGAAACAGAAGAAAACCAAATTCTCACAAAACTCATGTTTCTAGTGACTAGCAAAGAAAGGTGTCATTGTGGCCATTAAGGAGCCCCTGGAATACATTTTGTGATGTGGCATTGAATTGTTTCAGGAAAGTCTCACAATGGGGCACTTATCTGCAATAGTGTGCTGATCAATGTTCAGCAACCAACTCTCCAGGAGAACACTGCTTTGTATTGATGACCAATTTCCATGGTGTAAAATAATTTGGAAATTATTAGTTTTTAGTAATTTTTGCATTTGTGTTTAATATAATTTGTTTAGTGGTAAGTTTATACAAGACCACTTCAAAACATTTATGGGGAAACAGGACACAAGTTTATTGTGGTACATAAATATGTTTGACATCCAGGCAAAGTTTTTTTATAATACACATTTTCTATGAACTCTTTAAAGACCCCTTCATATAATTTTATTATCAAAAGTGGCTGTGTTTAACACCTGTCAGACGACATTTCTGAGAATTTAATGATCAGCTCTCACAAACTGGGAAGAGCTGGCTCTATCCCATCGCTGTAAATATTCCACCTTTCCAAGTAGATTTTCAGGGTCAGCCCCATGGGCTAGTAGTTAAGGGAGCCAGATCCCACAAGGCCAAGGATCTACTTGGTAGTCCAAATTCTGGCCCTGGTGGCTTGAAAAACATGTCTGGAACATGTGTATGTATGCATGCCCCAATCCCAACAGTGTTATTTATAGCTGACTACTTTTTGGCTGATTCTGTGTGTATGTGTGTTTCTTTGCTGGCATACCTCACAGGGCTGACAGAATAAGCAAAACGCAGACCATCCCCGGAAGCCTGGATATCGCTGTGGACAATGTGCCTTTAGAGCATCCAAGTATGATCATGATGATGTCATGGTTTGGTTGCAGACTTTTAAATAGCTAATAGTTTTAGTGTTTGGTTGGTTGGTTGGTTATGTAAGTTTTGTTTTGCTTTCAGGGTTGGGATAAATGGAATATATTATGCTATTATAAAATATATATTGAGAGTTGGACTTCTTATTTCTCCTTTAAGAGTAACTATAAACCATCTTCATGATAGTCTGATTTCCATCTGGTATGCCCCATGCACCCACCAAGGTATTGAATGATATCATGGAATCATCAAAACCCTGGAGGGTTGCAAATGAGCAAAGTTAGGTGCAGATAGATGCGTAAACCAACCTGTAATGGGAAAATTTACATTCTACCCAGTTTCTCTAACTCAAAATACAGGGCTAGTTCTGCCACAGCGTGTTGCCAAAGAGTTTCTCTAAACACCAGTGGCCATGCAGAGCTTGTAACTGGAATATTATGAGACTCTATTGCTACAGAGAGAGCCTGTATCTTTTTCAGAATATGGTTCAAATGATTTTTTATGTCAATAAAACTTGAATTTCAGAAGGAATGTTTATTAAATGATGCATGAGAATGTCAGAATTATCTTCAGTCATGAGATTGGTTTGTTTTTGTTTTGTTACTTCTGATTCAGCCTTTTAGTGATTTTCTCAGAGAGGCAAAGATTGAATAAAGGCATCTTATGAGCTACAACCAGGAAGAAGAGTATTACCAAGAATATGTGGGTTATCATTATCAGTATTAGGTTTTCCATTCTAATAATTTTTCCACAAATCACTTTAATATGAAATACAGCACACATTCTAATGTATACCATGACTCCAAATCATTTTTATATTGATTGGTTTGAAAAAGCAGAGGATAAACTAAGCCATTTCCTCTACCTGATTTGTGAAACGTGGCTCTTATAACCTATGGAAAGGAAAAATAACAGCAGATAAAGCTAAATATTCTCTTTGAAAGAGTTATAGGACATTAGGGAAATTTGAACTTACAACAAAAATATGATAATTGATTTTGGAGGGAAAGTGTAAGTAGCTAATAATTTTCCTTTTTTGATCACAAGGAGATTTCATTTGGGCTAAAAGATCGAATGTCTTATTATCTTTCAGTGCCACAACTTCAGCCTTCAAATTTTTTTTTTTTTTTTGAGAGCTTTTTGCTGTAGGGCATGTGTGCTTGCCAGAAAGACAGAGAGAGACAGAGAGACAGAAAGTGAGAAATCACCACCCAGAGGGGATGGCCACGCCGCAATTCCTTCTCCTCTATTCTCCTCTCAGGACCTTGGGCACGCACGCACGCACATGCACCCGGCGTGAGTTTAAGCCGCCGGGTCAGGGATTCGAACCACCGTCAACTACGTGGGATTTCAGCGACATAGCCATTATGCTAACTGCTGTTCCCTAGCCTTCAAATTATTTAGCAATGAAAGTTTTGTTTTATAAATTGTAAATGTTTTTCCTTTTTCTTAGACTATTCCTACAAGGTTAGATTTTTAAAAGTTGTAAAAACTAAAGAGAAAAATAAAATATCTTCTATCTAATAATGCAGACAAGTCTCAGGCCCATGCAGTAACATCAGTCCATAGAGAAAATTTATTACTCCATCTGGTACTATCAGTAAAAGATCCATTGGACAAAGTTTTATTTTGTCATATGTTAGTTGTTTTTTTAGTATTATATAGCTAGAGTCAGTTGATTACTCCTTATGTTATAATATCTAGTTAGTATGTTCAGTTCATTAGCTACAATTTACTTTTGGTGTGACAAAAATAAAATAGTTACAAATCCATTCAAAAGTCATACCAGTTTCCTTGACATAGGAGTTTGATATTAAATACATAGCCCATGTATCTGTTCTTCCCACCTTCTACAAATTGTCATGCCAGCATAAGTTACCATCAATTGGTATACAAGCATGGAGTTTTCTATTTTGAGTATTTTCATTTTAAATATTTTATGTATTGCTCACTTAAGATGAACTATATTAAATGACAAACTCTTATTTTCTGATTTTTTAAGACTGTGTAACATCGTCCTTTATCCCTGTCAAGCCTTTCAACATGATGGCTCAACCAGAGCCCACAGTGGAGGTGGAAGAATTCGTTTACGACTCTACTAAGTATTGCCGTCCTTACAGAGTATACAAAAATCAGATTTACATTTATCCCAAGCACCTCAAGTATGATAGCCAGAAGTGTTTCAACAAGGTATGATATAAGTTTCTGCAATATCGTCTTCCTTCTTTACCATACTGTAAAATAAAATGTTTTCTTTCTTTCTTTCTTTCTTTCTTTCTTTCTTTCTTTCTTTCTTTCTTTCTTTCTTTCTTTCTTTTTTTTTCTTTCTTTCTTTTAGCTGTAGTGTGTGTATGCTCCCCAGAGAGAGGGGAAGTGAGAAATCACCCCCCATGGGGGATGGCCACATCACAATCTCTTCTCTTCCATTCTCCTCTCAGGATTTTAGGCACATACACAGGATTTGGGGCATGCACACACACATGCCTGATGTGTTTTTGAAGCTGCCAGGCCTGGGACTCAAACTGTACATGTGAGATCCAGCACCTTAACTACCACACCACCTACTGACCCCTAAAATAGTTTCTTTTTCTTTTTTTTTTTTTGGAGAGGTTTTTCGCTATAGGGCGCGTGCGCTCGCCAGACAGACAGAGAGAGACAGAGAGACAGAAAGCGAGAAATCACCCCCCAGGGGGGATGGTCACGCCGCAATCCCTTCTCCTCCATTCTCCTCTCGGGATCCTGGGCACGCACGCACACGCGCCCGGCGTGAGTTGTAAGCCGCCGGGTCCGAGACGCGAACCGCGGTCGACTACGTGGGAGTCCAGCGACATAGCCATTACGCTAACTGCTGGTTCCCTAAAATAGTTTCTTGAAAGTAGAAGTATAAATTACTATAAGCCAACATCTTGCAGTAGAAAACCATTTGGAGGGAATACTTAGGAAGAGGCACTGATGAGTTTTATCCTAGAAATGTTTAAAGATGCACAATTTTGCAATATAATAATGTTTTCTGAAATAAGCTCTAAAAGCTTTTGTTTTAGACCCTTTTTTCTCCTTTTAGTTCCTTTTGATACTCTGAAAATAACATGCCTTCCTCTTCCAATACAAACCTCTTTTCCCCTTTTAAATAATCTCTCTAGATCTGCTATTTTGGGGCACCGTGAATAAAAATCACAAGAAAATGTTGGCTATTATACATTTTTCAGATTTAATTAGACATTACTTATTTTAGGCACTTGGATTGATTTTGGTATTATTTAATAGGAAATTGCAATTTCTCCATTCCTATGCTGTAATTTCAGGCACGAAATATAACCGTGTGCATTGAATTCAAAAATTCTGATGAAGCGGATGCCAAGCCGGTGAAGGTGAGCCAGGGCTGCCAGGCAGACAGAGCACACGGGGGGAGGTGGCTGCAGAGGTTGTTCCCACCATTGACGGGCTTTTATGTGAGTGTGGTTCAAAGTGGAGCAAGTTAATGAACTTATTTTAAATGTTCTGAAATGTACCTGATTTAAAAGCCAACATTAGCTAAATCTATTTAAAATGCCGGTCTTAAGGCCTTCTCTTGAGGCAGATTAACAGTCATGATTTGATATTAAAGAACTATTCTTACTGGATCTTTTTTAGGTTTTTGCTATAGGGCATGTGTGCTCATTGGAGAGGAGAGAGAGAGAAAGAAAGAAAGAAAAAAGAAAAAAAGAAAGAAAGAAAAAGAAAGAAAGAAAGAAAGAAAGAAAGAAAGAAAGAAAGAAAGAAAGAAAGAAAGAAAGAAGAAAGAGAGAGAGAGGAAGGAAGGAAGGAAGGAAGGAAGGAAGGAAGGAAGGAAGGAAGGAAGGAAGGAAGAGAGAGAAAGGGAGAAAGAAAGAGACAAATAATCCCCTTCTCCTTTCTTCTCTCAGAATTTTGGACACACACAGACATTTGCCTGCCATGATTTTCAAGCCACCAAGTCCAGGACTCAAACTGCAGTCAGTCACATGGGAATCCAGTGCCTTAACCACTATGCCACCTGCTGACCCCAAGGAAACTATTCTAGCATGAAGTAAATGCAAAGATTCCCCTTTATAAGATGCTGCCCTTTTCAAAGATTAGTTCCCCTCACCATTCTGCCTGCTCGATTAAAAATGGCACATCCCAGCTGGCCAGTGTGTGGCCTTTGCAGAGGGACTGCTGCGTGCAGGCTTAATGACTTAGCTCAGTGGTCTAGTGATGTTCACATTTATGAAAGGTGTGTGTGGCCAAATGCCTGAGAGACTGGAAAATGACTCCGGGAAGCCAGTCCTGGTTGTTGACCATGTGATTTAGTAAAATCAATAAAACTATGAAGTTTATATGAACCATGATGTTTTAACCTATAAAACTGCATTTGGATGACATTTTTAAGAGTTTGCATTTGATATATACTGTTTTATTTCAGGGAATTCAAACAACATAAAGTAACCTATAAAAATAGAGAGGGGGATTATCTTTAGTAGGCCTACTATAGACCTTCCCAGCCTCAATAAATCAGAGGAATAAGATAGTAAAGGACAAAAGTGATTTCTAACTAACCCCACCATTACTAAGATAATCTCTTAAAGTACTCTGTCAAACACAAACTGTGTCCCCTAATTCATGTTACCAAGATCTAGGTTTGTAGCATTATTCAGGATAAGTGATAATCAATTGAATGATTCATTCAGAGTAAAGAAAGACTTCACTAAAAATCTTCCTTAGCCACTGTCAGCATCCACAGTGCATTAGCATCAGGAGAGAAAAATTAAAGAGAGACATACATGTCAAGCAAACAGAATGTTGAGACAGCATGAGAGTAGTGTTTTTGTGGGTATAATTCTAAGAAAGGGATGAATGCAGGCGTGGGGTTCCCTACTTCATTGTATTCTGAAACTCCACACAGGTATAGCAAATCCAGATGTCAGACTCCAGAAGAGGGGCCCCAAGCTTTGGCCTCAGGGGGCTTTGTATTGTAGCTATATGTGTAGGAAGTTCTATGTCACATCCTCTGACTGACTTGGGCCTGGGGTAGAATAGTAATGCACTTTATGGAATCTGGAATAAGCCCTGTCCTGCCAGCTCAGCTTTCATGGCTAGGAGTTTACAGGTCTAACCAAGCCTGTGATCTCCTGGGGTCAACTCTAGACCAGAATTGGTTCCATGGACCCATTCAGCAAACCACTTTGCAGGATCCATTTTGAACATGTTAGCCTTTGGGGTCATTCAAAGTTCCATAGTGCATCGGTCCAGGTACTTGGTCCTGGTGTAATGTCTGTATGAAGAATAAAAAGCCTCCTAATTTTCATCAGCAACTCCTCATTACATTATAAATGCAGAGCAATAAGCCAAAGAAGTTTGAGGTTAATTAGATGTCAGCTAAGCCTGGTAAGTCATCACAGAGTGACTTTCATTCCTGGATAGATAACTGAAGAGTCGTGACCTTTTTTTCACTTGGAGATTATTTCAGACACTCTGCATTGTTCAACCTATAACTTCTTTTTTCCCCTATAACTTTTTAAACAGTGTATTTATGGGAAACCTGGAGGACCCCTCTTTACATCTGCGGCCTACACAGCAGTTCTGCACCATTCCCAGAATCCAGATTTCTCAGACGAGGTAAGGGCCAGCCCTTCACTGCCTCAGCAGTTCCTAAGGAAGATGGGAGAATGGGTCAGATGATACATGACGAAAACACTATCTAGACTACAGACTAAGACATGCCTTGTCAGGTATGCACTTCCCAAGATTTATAAACAGCATTCAGGGACAAATTCTGTGTGAGTATGCTACAAATTCATATATCTCAGCACAGTATCCGCCTTTCAAAATGTGTTTTTATTATATCTTTTTTTTTTTAAGGAAGTCTAATTTCTTTTTTATTTCACGGGTCAGAATAATAAAAATTACGTAAAATTAAGTTAGATGACTCTCCCTGTCAACGGCAGCATTTCATGTCATAATGAAAACAATGACCAGAGTCTGAGCCCACACCAGAGGTTGAGTGAGGTTGGCCGCCTTCTTCTCTCAGCATGTCCGGGAGCAAGCCCTGCTCTAAGTCTCAAGACTCCTACAATGTACTAAACTACACTCTGCACACACATCACCTCAATTAGTCCCTGGAAACAGGAACTATTAGTACTGAGAAATAGATATTATTAGTACCTTTCTTTTTATAGATGAAGAAGCCAAGGCTCAGAGGGGTCGAGTACTTTGCCAAGGGCACATAGTTATGAAGTGACAGAATTCAAACCAAGCCAAGCCTGAGGCTTCACCAGTGTTCTAGGATGTATACTATTTAAAAATTTAAAAAATTGAGTCAGTGGTACATATCACTATATACACATTGGCTTACATTGTAAACGGCTCCAGACAAAAAAGTTCATGCTTTATGTAACCATAAAGCAGAGGTCTGAATGAATGCAACCTACAGATGTGAAGCCCAGGATTAAAAATATCACACACTCCTGTATGCATTTCCTATTGCTATTGTAATCAAGGACCACAAGTTAACAACACATAGTAGTTGTTTTACGGTTTGAGATCATAAGTCTGAAATGGGCCTCTCAGAGCCCAAGCCAAGATGTCTTCGGCAGGGCTGCGTGCCTTCCAAAGGCTCTTGGGGAAGAGTGTTTCCTCGCATTTCCATTTCCTAAAGGCCGCCCACAATCCTTGGCTTGTGACTCCAACAGTCTTGTCTCTGACCTCTGCTTCTGTCCTGTCTCCTCTGACTCTGCCTTTCCTGCCTTTCTCTTCTGAGAACCTTGTGATTAAACTGTGCTCACTTGGAAAAGCCAGAAAAATCTTCCTGTCTCATGGCCCTTAACTTAATCACATCTGCAAAGTCCCTTTACCTTTCATGGATTAGAACACAAAGGGCATTTTTATGCCTGCCACACATTGGGCACGTTAATTACTGCTAGAATAATTATTTTTTTTCTTTTTTTGGAGAGGTTTTTGCTATAGGGCGCGTGCTCTCGCCAGACAGACAGAGAGAGACAGAGAGATAGAAAGCAGGAAATCACCCCCCAGGGGGGATGGCCACGCCGCAATCCCTTCTCCTCCATTCTCCTCTCGGGATCTTGGGCACGCACGCACACGCGCCCGGCGTGAGTTTAAGCCGCCGGGTCCGGGACTCGAACCACGGTCGACTACGTGGGAGTCCAGCAACATAGCCATTACGCTAACTGCTGGTCCCGTCTGCTAGAATAATTTAAAAAGCACCATTGGAAAAACCTGACATTATTCCTTCCTACAGATGTATTTAGCATTCTTAATTTTTCCCCCATAAATTCAGAACACAAGGGGGAAAGACAAGCTATTACTATGTTACAGAATATTTACTGTATTGGTGGACCCTTTGGCCAGGGCCGTCAAGGCTCATTCTGTGCAGGCATAATTTTTTTAAAAATTGATGTTCTTACTGTTGTTAACTCTAGCTTTTAATCTTTCTCATTCTCATTCGTTTCCTGGGATCTTCATAAAAGCTATAAGCTTTTCCATGTGAGAACATGAATATAATGAACAACCTGGTATTCTTCAGTGCAAAATCAAATCCAAGACTTAATTTGCTTCCATATTATAACAAAAATAAAAATGGTTTCATTAATTTAAAAAGAAGCATAAATTCTTTCAAGGCACTGTTAAAATAAAATAATCTTTGCAGTATTTAAGTGAAGGGTTTCTTTATTCATATTTAGTCAACTGGACTTCTCAAGTATTTGTTGCACTCTCATGTGCTCTGAATACTGGCCAAAAATAAGCCTTTTCTATTGCATTGTTTGTTATCATGAATTTTGAAATACATGTTGGCTTTTGTTACTAGATTAGCATGCTGGTAGATAAAGAATATGCAATCTGTAAACCATGTAAATTTGTGAGTTGTCAAATGTTGTCATGCATCAGATTACAAACCCAGATTACTCCATAGTTTCATATTCAATACATCTGGGTTCAGGTTTGAGAATTTGTTATTTCTAAACATTTCCAGATGACTGATGCTGTGGAGCTGGGGACAACACTTTGAAAACTACTGTCATAAATCCTTTCTTGCACAATATGAAAATGAATGAGTGGATTAGTGGGGCCAGCAGGTGGTGTGGTAGTTGAGGTGCTGGACTCCTGCATGGCCAACCACTGTTCGAGTCCCAGACCTGGCAGCTTGCTTTCTCATTTTCCCTCTCTCTTTTTCTCTGTTTCTGGTGAGGGCACATGACCTATAGCAAATTTTAAAATAATAGTAAAATTCTTTTGAGGGGAGAGGTTTTTGCTATAGGGTGGGTGCGCTTGCCAGAAAGACAGAAAGAGAGAGATAGAAAGCGAGAAATCACCCCTCCCAGGGGGGATGGCCACACTGCAATGCCTTCTCCTTCATTCTCTTCTCAGGATCTTGGGCATGCACTCACACGCGCCCGGCATGAGTTTAAGCCACTTGGTCTGGGACTCGAACCACGGTCGACTATGTGGGAGTTCGGTGACATAGCCATTACGCCAACTGCTGGTCCTAAAATAATTGCAAATTATATCAATCTTTTTTAAAAATAAAATGAATTAGCTAGATGCCCAGAGCATCTAATAAATAAGGTGGCAGATCGCATGCATTAGTATCACCTTAGGGTTTGGTTCAACAATCCTGGGAACCATTTAGCTGCTGGTATTGAGATGAATGCAGCTACCTAAACGGGTCTTGGAATTCCAGTGTACTGTGGTCGTTGGCAGTTGTGGCTTCCTGTTCTAGAAGACCTTATCACTGACTGTAGCACTCTTAGTCCCTCAGAGCCCCATTTAACCTCTGGCGTTGGCTCCTACCCCCTGTACCTTGCTGCTTCATAAAGTTATTGGGAGAATTCAATGACAACATGTCTGTCAGGGCTTTGTAAACTATAAAATGTGCTTTTATATGAGTTATTTCAAAAATTTCTTTCTAGCAATATGGAGTATGCTCCTCTTTAAGTACATTTTTAATCTGTATCCAGTTTGTCTTGTGTTTATTCAGAAGGATTATTTATAAAACTACAAGATGACCTGTTTACAAAAGCTTGTCAGTGACCACAATAACACATTCACATGTTTCATTATTTTTCAGAAGAGATTCCATGCTTAAGTTATATCATTTACTCCTGCCATGCTTCTCAGTAATGTGCATCTGAATTGCCTGCAGTTCTAATTAAAATGCAGATTCTGATTCAATACCTCTGAGGTGGTGTCAGATTCTGCATTTCCAATGAGCTCAGCAGTGATACTCACGCAGCAAGCCCACAAACAGCACTGTTTGGGAGGCAAGGATTTAATGTTTACTCAATTTATGTTCTTCAATCTGTCCGTTTTGTGTTCCACAGTTATTCTTTTCTTTCTTTTCTTTTTTTTTTTTTTTTTTTGAGAGGTTTTTGCTATAGGGCGCATGCGCTCACCAGACAGGCAGAGAGAGACATAGAGACAGAAAGCGAGAAATCACCCCCCAGGGGGGATGGTCATGCCGCAATCCCTTCTCCTCCATTCTCCTCTCGGGATCTTGGGCACGCACGCACACACGCCCGGCGTGAGTTTTAAGCCACCGGGTCCGGGACGCAAACCGCGGTCAACTACGTGGGAGTCCAGCGACATAGCCATTACGCTAACTGCTGGTTCCCAGTTATTCTTAATCTATACACTAATGCCACAAATTATCAAATGAGAAACACTAGGTATTCTAAATTATTAACATCTGCTACAGTAAAAAAAGTAAAATATCATCATATGAACACATTACTGCTGGCAGAATGGATATTTACTGAGAGTTAAATTAGTATATCCTGGGGCCAGCAGGTGGCATCGTGGTTAAGGCACTGGATTTCCACATGGCTGACTACAGTTCGTCGAGGATCTGGCAGCTTGAAAATCACGCTAGGTGCGTGTGTGTCCATGCCCATAATCCCAAGAGAAGAGTGGAGGATATGGGATTGCAGTGTGGCCATCCCCCCTGGGGGATGACTTCTCACTCTCCCTCCCTTGTCTCCCTCTGTCTGTCTCTAAACACATGCATCCTATAGCAAAAACCTAAAATAATAATAATAAAATAAATCAGTATATCCAACACTAGCAGTTGAACATCAACTTTGATTTCAGTCAAAGAACTATAAAAAGCCTGTGCCTGGCTTGCCCTGCCCCTGGGCAAATGATTTTTAACCTCAAGCCAACCACAATCTCTTTCATTGCAGGTGAAAATTGAGCTCCCAACACAGCTCCATGAGAAACATCATATTCTGTTTTCTTTTTATCACGTCACCTGTGACATAAATGCAAAAGCTAATGCCAAAAAGAAGGAGGCTCTGGAAACATCAGGTACAGCAGAGGAAGTAGCTTCTCATGTCATCTGTTTGTCCTGAGTTGGAGAGTATATTAAAAGCTCTGATTTAAATTTTTTAGTGAAATTTAATATTTATACATGATAAATAGCTTTATTTTTCCTTCTTATAATGGAGGTTTGTACTCAAACGTTTTCTCTGTTTCCTTTACACAGTTGGATATGCTTGGCTTCCCCTGATGAAACGTAATCAGATAGCGTCTCAAGAATATAACATCCCAGTAGCAACAAGTCTGCCTCCTAATTATTTAAGCTTTCAGGATTCTGCAAGTGGAAAGGTATTGAGTAATGTATAATTTAAAAGAAAGAAAAAGCACATCAGCAAAATGGCATGAGGTTATCTTTCTTTGCTATTTAAATTAAGACCATCGTGTGTGTGTGTGTGTGTGTGTGTGTGTGTGTGTGTGTGTCCGTTGTCATTATAAATCAAATGTACTTGCAACATTCCAGATCTCTTGTTTAGTTTATGGCCATGAGATCTATTAAAAATGATCCCCCGATATCACATTGGTCCCTTCTACCAATATCAACAAATTTATTTGGATCTTTTATTTTCCATCTCTATAGTAAAGGAAGATTAATGGATAAGGCTGGCACGTTAACGCAAATTATAAACAAGCTATTTATTTTCTTTATTGCAAATCGTCTCCATCACAATAACAAACTTTTTTGCAGCATGGTGGAAGTGACGTGAAATGGGTTGATGGTGGCAAACCACTTTTCAAAGTATCAACATTTGTCGTATCGACAGTGAATACTCAGGTGAGTAGGATGTACTGAAGTATTAGCATCTTCTCTACTGTGTAGAACCATAAAGTGTCTTGTATTTACAGGATGAGAGTAATCATTTCATGAGGTACAAGTGAGAAGGTGATTGAATACTACAAAGGAGGAATGTTTGGAGCGTAATTTTATGTCTCTCTCAAGATAGATAAACTGTCCTAACGCCTTAAGGTCAGACACCATGAAAATTCAGATCAACACACCAGAAGTATGTTTAATCAGATGACACTCCCCTTGAGGATGGTTTACGTACACTGACAACACCCAAATATTAAAAGTATTAAATGTTGGATCAGATATGGCATATCTGCACAGGGGTGAGGTTCCAGGTTCTCCTCCGGAAGCCTCCTGAATACACCTTACAAATGTGTGCCCATGATTCGGAGTTGGCTAAGGCTGGGCATGGCTTGAGGTATGAAGACCACGTTGGAGCAGCCTGTCAGTCTTTCTCTTTCTGTCTCTCTTGCTTATGGAAGAAAGAACGATATGGTCAATGATAAAAATAAAATGTGGGGGCGAGCAGGTGGTGTGCGTAGTTAAGACACTGGACTCCCACAGGTCTACCGCAGTTCAAGTCCAAGACCTGGCGGTTTGCTTTCTCACTTTCTCTCTCTCTCTCTCTCTTTCTCTCTCACTCTCTGTCACTTTCTAGTGAGTGCACATGTCCTATAGCAAATTAATAATAATACTAATAATAAAATTAACTTTTAAAACAATTCTAGTAAATAAATAAATAAATAAATAAATAAATAATGTTGGGGGCAGCAGGTGGTGTGGTGGTTAAGGTGCTGGACTCCCATGTGGCTGATCATGGTTCCAGTTCCAGGCCTGGCAGCTTGAAAATCACACCGGGCATGTGTGCATGCTTGTCCACACTCTGGTGAGGAGAATGGAGAATGAAAGGATTGTGACACAGCCATCCCCCCAGGGGAGGATTTCTCACTTTCCCTCTTATTGTCTCTGTCTCTCTCCACTGAGGGCATGTACCTTATTCAAAAAAAGAAAATCTTTAAAAAATTAAAAATGAAATAGAAATAAAAGTGTTGCACTTTTATTTCAAAACTGAGTGTAATTCCCAGTGTCTATCCAGTACTCCCCAAATGGGAAGGCCATAGGTTGGCAGAACTTCCCCTGTGAGTTGCTTCGTCCAATTTCTGGCTCAATAACCCTGGACAAATCACTTTATCCCTTGAAGTCTTGATGGTATCAGTAAATCTCACTAAAGGTTGTAATGAGGATCAAAAATGAGAAACTACAAGTGAAAATATTTCATGAACTTCAAAAAGCTACACACACATAATTATTGTCATTATTTGAAATTCACCCCTTTCATTGTAAGGCAGCTTATTTTATCACAATATGAGGAGTTCCCTGGCACAAATTATAAAGTACAAACTTTAAGTATACAAAATATGCCTTCTTTCTCAAGTTCAATGTGCATCTGCTTTTCAGTTTTATGCTTCATGCTACTCTATCAGTTTCTTTAAAAATGAAATATCCCCGGTATTGCATATGTATTGGGTCAAAATTTCTCTCAGTAACTGTTGGCACTTCGGTCAATTTGGTCATCATGCCCAGTCCTGGACCCACAACTTCTTAAACTCATCTTTTCTTTGAGGTCATCAGCTCTGGTCAATCTCCATCAAATCCTTTTTTTCAAATTTTTTACTATTTTTAGGTTTTTTGTCATAAGGCGCATGCACTCACCAGAGAGAGACAGAGAGAGGGAAAGTGAGAAGCCATCCCCTGGGGGATGGCCACACCTCAGTGCCTTCTCCTCCATTCTCCTTTCAGCATTTTGGACATGCACCTGGTGTGATTTTCAAGCTGCTAGGCCTGGGATTCGAACTACAGTTGGCCATGCAGAAGTCCAGTGCCTAAAGTACCATGCCATCTGCTGGATCTCTCCAAATTCTATTTTTATGTACTTTAGACGGTCCTGAGTTTCTTTTCTTCATACCCCGGTCAGTTTTCTCCAGATAACCCAAGCCTCTCCCTACGACATCATCATACACCTTTGCTCTGCCTACACCTCGACCACCCACTCTCTCCACTCATAGCATTCACTCTGTTTCAGTCACCCCAGGACTCCCTGCACTGTGTTCGCCAGCTGCAACACATCCACTCAGTTCTCCCAAGGCTCAGCGGTCTTCTTGACACTCGGCCCAGCCCTAGTGGGACGGAGATCTCTCTCTCTCCCTGATTGGCCTACTCAGTTCCTACCCATGCCTCAGATCTCAGTTCAAATGTCACATCCCCCAAGAAACCTTCCCTGTTCTTTGACCTCGCAGACAGGGCTGGGCAATCTTGTCACATACCCACATGGCACTGCTTTTTGTTGGAAGCCTTCATCAAACTGATTGCTTAGGTCTGTGTGGAAGTCATGGCCTGGCATCAGTCTCCGTGCCATAACAGGGTCTGCGGTGGAAGGGATCTTATTTGCCTTCCCCTCTACTCTGCTCTCTGTGCCTGCCAAGGGCTAGACACATAGGTAGCTTTCAATAAATAATGACCAAATAGATGAACCAATGGAGATATTTGAAAGGAAAAGTTATCTCTGTATGAAAAAAAAAAAGAAGAAGAGATAGAAATATAGCCAGGAAGCAGAAAACATCATACATACACACACACACACACACACACACACACACACTCCAACCTGAGAGGAACCTACACCACAGATGTCCTTAAAAAATCATTGAATGTCAGGACCAGCAGTTAGCGTAATGGCTATGTCGCTGGACTCCCATGTAGTCGACAGCGGTTCACATCCCAGACCCGGTGGCTTAAAACTCATGCTGGGTACATGTGCGTGTGTGCCCAAGATCCCAAGAGGATAATGGAGGAGAAGGGATTGCAGCGTGGCCATTCCCCCTGGGAGTGATTTCTCACTTTCTGTCTCTCTGTTTCTCTCTGTCTGGCGAGCGCACGCGCCCTATAGCAAAGACCTCTCCTAAATAAATAAATAAATAAATAAATCATTGAATGTCAAAAAGGATGTCCTCATGCAGATCCTCTACCCACTTCCTAGCTTCATAACTCAACACAGAGTGGAGAAAATTTCCAAATAGCCTTCAAAGGTAAAAACTGGTTTTGTCTCGTGAAGTTAGCTGTGGACTTCCTAATTTTTGGCTAATTCAAGCATTTTGATTCTGAAGCTACCTCTGTGCATACGAGGTAGTACACATTCTCATTAAGGAATCTTAGTAGTACACGCGTTAAGGAATATGTAAAAAATCGGTAGAAGTCAGCAGAAAAAGGAGGAACAGAAAGATAAACATGGAGGAAGAAAGAAAATAAAAGAACAAAAGATAAAGAAGGAAGGAAGGAAGGAAATGAGGAGAGAAGGAAGGGAGAAAAAGAAAAACAAGAAAGAGGCACAACCAAGAGAAGTAGCTCTCTGGCCATTGTCATGTTGCCAAGAAGGACGACCGTGTAGGAGAGACAGAGGGTGGGCCTGTAGTCAGGGTAAGCCTTCAGTAGGCCAGAACTTCCAGTGAAAGTGAAAGTTGTGTCACTCTCCCTTCTTGACTAAGTACTTGCACATTAAGGCATCAATCTTACAGAAATGCTCACTTTCCATCAATTGATGTGTCATCAGAAATAAACACTTTTTGTTTTCTTTTGTTTTGCTGTTGCAGGACCCACATGTGAATGCATTTTTCCAGCAGTGCCAAAAAAGAGAGAAAGATATGTCTCAGTCACCTACCTCAAATTTTGTCCGCTCTTGTAAGGTAACATGGCCTGCCAATAGCTTCAATGCTTTCCAGGGTAAAAAATGGGCAAAAGAGACCTTTACATTTTTAACAAATTAAGAGGTGATTATTATTGAGGATTTTCAAATACATTATTAATTCAGAGAGGAAATGGTTTTATTGTATAATTCCTAAATGAATCCTGTCTGTTGATTAAAAAAAAAAAAAAAAAAAAAGCAAAAATCAGTGTTTTCCAAAATGAAAATGTTTGAAAATCAGGATCAATTTATTTTAAATCAGTAAAGTGAAGAGTCTTTGTAGCAGTGTTTCTATGCTAAATGCAGTGAAGAATAGAAGTCAGTTAAGGTGCTACAGTATTTATGTCAAAGTTCTGGCAAATACCAGTAGAACGGGCAATGTTTCTAATTCATTTACTTTCTAATTGAGAAATAAATATGGCATATATTTATTATGTGCAATATAATGTTCTGAAATAGGCATACATGTGCAGTGGTTACATCAAGTTTATCAGTATAGCCAGTACCTCCCACACTTACCATTTTCTGTAGTAAGAACACTTGAAATCTACTCTCTCCAAATTTTTTAAGAATATAACACACTGTTACTAACTGTAGTCACCATGTGGTATATCTCCTGAATGTTTCCCTGGCTAACTGAAATTTTGTTTCCTTTGATAACATTTCCCAAACCTCTCTCTAAACTCAGCCCCTGGTAACTACCCTTAGGATTTCTGCTTCTAAAAGTTCAAGTGGCTTAGGCTACATATAAGTGAGATCACACACTGTTTGTCTGTGTTTGGCTTATTTTACTTAACATAATGTCCTCTAGGTTTATCCATGTTGTTATAAAGGAAAGGAT
The DNA here is from genome assembly GCA_026018925.1 of Tupaia tana. Taxonomy (NCBI): domain Eukaryota; kingdom Metazoa; phylum Chordata; class Mammalia; order Scandentia; family Tupaiidae; genus Tupaia; species Tupaia tana. The sequence goes on from JAKSZU010000001.1 coordinate 16,414,407, forward strand.
TTCCTTCTTTTTTAAGGCTGAATAGTACACCATTGTGCATATATACCACATTTTCTCTATCCATTCAAACCATTGATGGGCACTCTGATTGAGTCCATGTCTTGGCTATTGTGAATAACGCTGCAGTGAATACCAAAGTGCAGACACCTCTTGACATACTGATATCACTTCCTTTGGATATATGACCAGTAGTGGGATAGCTGGATCATATGCTAGTTCTAGTTTTGGTTTTTTTTTTTTTTTAGAGAGGTTTTTGCTCTAGCGGGTGTGCTCGCCAAAAAGACAGAGACAGAGAGATAGAAAGCGAGAAATCCCCGCCCCCCCCATTGGAGGATAGCCACGCCGCAATCCCTTCTCTTCCATTCCTCCACTCTCCTCTCGGGATCTTGGGCACGCACGCACACACACACACGCGCCCGGCATGAGTTTAAACCACTGGGTCCGGGACACGAACCGCAGTCGACTACATGGGAATCCAGTGACATAGCCATTACGCTAACTGCTGGTCCTGCTAGTTCTAGTTTTAATTTTTTGAGAAAATGCCAAACTGTTTACCATAATGTCTGTGCTAATTTACATTCCTACCAACAATGGACAGTGCTCTTTTCTCCACATTCTTGTCAGCATCTTGCATCTTTTGATAACAGACATTCTAATAGATATAAAGTGATATCTCACTGTGACTTTAATTTACATTTCTCTAATAATTAGTGATGTTGAACACTTTTTCATATACCTGTTGGCCAAAAATGTTTATGCAAGTCCTTTGCCTGTATTTTCATTGGGTTATTTGTTTTCTCCCTTTTCAGTTATCCGAATTCCTTACATATTTTGGATATTAATCCCTTATCATATGAAAATGCTTGCAGTTATTTGCTACCATTCCTTAGGATGTCTGTCCACTGTTTATTGTTTCTTTGGCTGAACAGAAGCATTCTAGTTTGATGTAATGCCAGGTGTCTATTTTTACTTTTGTTTCCTGACTTTTTTAGACTCATATAAAAAGAAAATCACTGCCCAGACCAATGTCATGGTGCTTTGTCCCTGTTTTCTTACAGTAGTTTTATAGTTTCGAGTCTTAAGTTTAAGTTTTTAATCCAGAACATGCTTTAAATTATATATATTTTTGCCAATTAACTACAGAATTTATTGAATGTGGAAAAGATTCATGCAATTATGAGCTTTCTGCCTATCATCTTGAACCAACTCTTCAAGATTCTTGTTCAGAACGAGGAAGATGAAATAAGCACAACTGTCTCCAGGTATCTATAATACTGCCTTTAGATAAGAAATTCTATAATCTGTGATTACACAAAACTTTCATCATAACTAACAACCATGTACTAGCATATGTTTTACATTTCATTTGAACACATAACAAATTACAATTTTTCTCAATCTTGCATCATTAGCTTCTAATCACTCATTATTAGTGAGGCATTAGGCTTTTTTCCTGAACTTTTCTTTGTGTTTTTAATTAGGTTGTTTCATTTTGGGAGAATTGTAGATTCGCCTGCAGTTTTAAGACATGTAAATATTTTTTCAAAAATATTTAAAACCATACTGTTTCTGTTGTTATAGTCACAAACAAAATTATAAGAAATATTTTGAACATTATCTTTAAAATTCAGTATTTTGAAATTTTGAAAGTTATTTATTAACTGTCAAGAACTATGGAGTATGAGCAAAAACACTTTTTGATATGTAACGTTATTGTGGAAAAATGTGAAAATAAATTATTAAAAATGTAAAATAAATAAATAAATCATACAGAGTGATTTCATCTATCCATTACCTGTTCCACCTCACTGACAGTATCTTTCCAGAAATATGTGGGGTCATTCAGTATACAACCTTTTGGAACTGGCTTTTTTTCCTCTCGTCATAGTTTCTTCAAGAAATCGTGCTTGTTGCATTTATTGATAGTCATTCCTTTAATTACCAAGTAATAGTCTCTGATATGGATGTACCATCGTATTTTTAAAAATTTACTTATGGAAGGGCATCTGAATTATTTCCGTTTTGGGTCTATTATGAATTAAGATGCTATAAATATTCATGTGTAGGTTCTGTTGTAAACTTAAGTATTCATTCTCTATGATAAATGCCCAGGAGTGCAATGCTGAGCAGTAGTTACATATCTTATTTTTAAGAAACTGCCAAGTTGTTCTTGATCATAGAGTGACTGTATCATTTCACATTCCGATCTGACCTTTTTTTTTTTTTTTTTGAGAGGTTTTTGCTACAGGGCACATGCACTCACCAGAAAGACAGAGAGAGACAGACAGACAGAAAGCGAGAAATCCCCCCCAGAAGGGATGGCTACGCTGCAATCACTTCTCCTCCATTCTCCTCTTGAGATCTTGGGCATGCACGCACACATGCCCAGCGTGAGTTTAAGCCACCAGGTCTGGGACTTGAACCACGATTGACTGCATGGGAGTTGAGCGACATAGCCATTACACTAACTGCTGGTCCTATCTGACCTTTTAAAAAATGTTTTTCCAATTTTTCTTTAAAGTTAACATGCTCTCATGTTAAATTTGTCTATACTACATTCTTTCAACATCACTAACTGGCTGGTGACTCTGTAAATCACAATTTCCTATTTATAGAAATAGGGTTTTGAGGGACCAGCAGTTGGTGTAATGGCTATGTCACTGGACTCCCATGTAGTTGACCACAGTTCGAGTTCTGGACCCAGTGGCTTAAATTCACCCTGGGCGTCTGTGCATGTGTGCATGTGTGCCCAAGATCCCGAGAGGAGAAGGGAGGAGAAAGGATTGCGGCATGGCCATCCCCCCGGGGGGGTGATTTTCTGCTTTCTGTCTCTGTCTCTCTCTGACTTTCTGGCAAGTGCACGCACCCTATAGCAAAAACCTCTCAAAAAAAAAAAAAAAAGTATTTTGAATTATTTATTGAATCATATATTCCTTACGCCACTTTTTAAAAAGTCACAGCATTCTGAAAAACTAAAATTACTCTTGTAATTGAAATGTTTTCAGAAACTTCATGACAGGCATACTATTGATTGGCCTTTTTCAGAAGGATTGATTTTAGCACATTTTTTAAAGTAGAGCCCTGAAATTCTGGAAGATTAAACACTCTCTTAACCATTCCACAACCAGCCAGTCCTGGAAACAGACTGAAAGTCTTCAACTGTATCTACACATACTGTGTACATGTTGGTAAAATCCCTAAATAGCCCAGCTGATAAATCAGCTGAGATATTCCTAAGCATTATAGCCACAGAGTAACTGAAATTATTAGTGTGAAAATAAAACCCCTTATCACTACTGCTACTAGAAATCCTAATCTATTCAATAGCTAAAGAGAGCAAAACAAAACAACTGCATCATAACTTATTTTTTTCCACAAGTGCATTTAGAGCCTTCAGGTTTGGAAGGCAGGCCCTTTTAAAATAGACTATAATAATTAATTAGAGTTTAAAAGTCTTAAGTTTGAATGAGGTGCTAATGGGAGCCCTTTTCCAAGAGGACAGTGTAAACCAATGCAGACTATCGTTAACACATTCTACTCTGGCAAAAAGTCTCCAATGTGATATTACAGCCATGAGCCATTACTTATGTCTTAGTGTTTAGACGTTTCAGGGTAGGAAATGACTAACAAGTATTATAGATGTTTCACAGTATAAGGGGAGCCGGTGAGGAGGGCAAGAAGGGAGTCTGAATCTGACTGAATAGTTCATTCATTCAGTAACCATTAAACACCCAGTTTACCAAGCATTCCAGTGATAAATGAAGGTGGTAACTTCCTGTCTTCCCCGAAAAGACCACTGAAGAGCTTTGTTTCTCCAGGGTCCTGACCGACATTGTGGCCAGGTGCCACGAGGAGCAGCTAGACCACTCAGTCCAGTCCTACATTAAGGTATGAAATTGCCCCTTGGACCTTGGCCATATCCCTGTGTGCTGCGTGGCTTGTCTCATTTCCTGTGTGCCGTAAGCTAGAAATCCCCCAGCTGGCCACAGCTCACCACAGTAAAATCAAGAATTCCCCTTTAACTATGGGAATTAGGATTCCGTCTCATTGCACTGATGGCCTAGGTGTATTGCTTACATGTATAAATAATGTGTACACGTGCAATGAAGAGTCGTGTGGGGGGGAGAGGAAAGAAGAGTATAGAGGAGAAAACTGAAGTGTGATCTTACTGACGTCAACATTACAAATCAATGAAATTCCTCTGTTAATGGAAGGCAGGCTATTCTTACTGGTATGTTGAATGCTCTATGTATTTTCTGTAATGTTTTCTTAGCTCTTTTTATTGTTTTCTCAGGCATTATTTCATTTTCCCAGTTACTGTATATTTGTACCTGCTTCTGGTATGTTAAGTCCTTTATCTTCTGGCATGAACCACTCGCCATTCCATCCGTGTGCACTGCTTCTTCCAGTGTCCTTTGTCAAGTGTTCACTCGGAGATGTTTCTATTCTCATTTCCAGTTGGCCTAGGAATTAATGCCACTGAACTTGTGATGATGTTTGTCCTTTAATAGTTCCTACTAAATGTCATCTTGAATGAAGAGAAAGAACCTCCAAAAAAAAAAAAGGATTATCTTAAATAACTTTATAATACATAGAGGACCTAAATTTCTATTTTTTAATTCATAAATTAAAATTCTTTAAGACATAGGACTTCTTTACTTACAAATCTATTCTGTTAACTTATTTATAGACATATAACCATATATTCTAGATGTCTAGAAAGATAACTACAGAAGAATTTGGGTTTTTCATGCTTGAAACTTGCTTTAAAAATGTTCATCGAAAAGGAAATAATTAGACCCCTCTGAGATACCCTCTGTAAAAAAAAAAAAAAAATTGTTTTATATCTATATATTTTTACCTGCCAGAGGTGTTGAAGGTCTTTCTAAATTACTGAAGCATGAGTGTGTGTCCTTCCTTGAAATATCCCACATGCCAAAAGTAGTCAGTTACTTTACAGTTGTTTCCCAATGGCATAATTTTAACCAATAAGATCCACATTTCAATTGCAGAAAACCATTGCACTGTCAATGCCTTTGTAGTTTGCTCTCTAAGATAGGGTGATAGCTTCCTTTAATTTGAGTATTGATGAATTTACCACTGAATATAATCATCTGGAGTGCTTTCACCTACTCAGCATGTACCCTAATTTTCCATTTTAATCTCCAAAGGGTTGAGAAAAAAAAAATCAATCATATACACTGGCATCTCCACTTCAACATAAATATGTTCCTCATTCCAATGGAATCACTGGAAATTACATCAAGAACTAGATTGTTTCCTAATTATTTCTGTGATGGCCAAGGCTAGTTCTTTATGAGTGTCTCACATCCCAGACTCTTCATCTGTAATGCTTTTGGAGAGATGGATTGAAAAATGTTTCCTGCTATGGGTTATTTTTAACCAGGACTTCTGAAATACCCTGACAAGACCATTTTGTTCTATAATATAAGAGACTGCTTACTTAGCTGATTTTTAGGTGTTCAAATCCAGAAACATACCTATGTGGAATTTCAGACTGATAATAATTCCTAAAGTTAGAATGTATTTTCATTATCTAAAACAAATTGATTCTAATAGGTATTACCAGCTTGCATTTTACTCTGAAAGAGTGCTAAACTAGCTAGTGAGAGAACAGATTCTCGTCAAGTAGTTAATTTGAGTAGTCAGCATCTCAGAACCTCAGTTTCCCATTTGTGATGTGAGATGGACCCAATGAAGACCTTGCTCTTGATTCTGTAATTCAACTCCAGATACAGTACATTTGTGCAGCTTGACCTCGACTAAGTAGTCTTTATTTTTTAATCCTAGGTGGGGAAAAATATTTTTTAGCCTAGATGGATATTATGCTCACACCTAGAAGTATAGTTAAAAGTTATGGGCTAGAAATAGTATGTGCTTGGATGTCCTTCAAAGCTATGATAGTCAGTTTCATCTGCATTTATTCATAAGTAAACTGAACACCATTTCAAGTTCAATGGTGCTAAATGCTGCTAACTCACTCCATCTACAATATCCAAAATGCACATACACCATGTCCTTCTCAAAGATGAGTGTCTAAAGTCAATCTAATTAAATGTCTTGGTTTACAGTAATTTGTGGCACTTACCTGGTCTGGGCAAATTTTTTAAATAAGGATATTTCATTGCTCATTTAAGTGACCATTAGTTTAAATAACTGTGCATGGGATTAGATAATTGGTGATGACATTATCATTTTACGAGGTATAAGCCATGAGTGGGAAAAAAATCATATTGCTCGACTTGGACTTATTTCCTTCTTCCTTTAGCTTTTTCCTTCTCCTCTGAGATGAGCTTAGAGAAATCAGCCCCCGTGGGGATAATGTAGGTGATGATATGTTACAAGTTCAAAGAAGTAGTAATAGATTCAAAAGTGAGTGTGCCTCTGCTTGGAGTCAGTCTCTTGCTTGACTTCATTCTAAATATAGTGAAGTCTGAATTGTAAATATTATGAAAACATGTTTTTCCATGAGGCAAACCCAACTTATAAGAAAAATACTGTAATTCATAAACATTTTATATTTTAGTATATGTATGTGTATACATTGATATTAATATTCTTAAAAATAAATACTGAAAGCTAAAACTATTATATGCACTCAGTGGTACATACCCAAACTGATTATTTATCAAAATAATAATAATAATCAACATTTGTCATATTACTGATAGTCAATGTTCATGAACTCCTTGATAGCTGTGTCTAAGCATGGGAGGGTAGACCCTGGGCTTCTGGGGAGCTCACCTCTTGGCCCCTGGAAGGCACTTGCTTCCACACTTGGCTATTTGAGTGGGTGCTCTACCCTTTCAGGATGAAGAATTGCTACCATGCCACCTGTTACCAGTGGAAGGAAGGAGAAGGGGAATGTGTCCTAAGTAGGTGGGTCAAAGCCCTCCATGTTTCCTTGAACCTTCTAAATGGCTCTCTCACTCTTTCTCTTGATTTCTACAAAAAGAGTTTCAAGGAAAGCTTAGGTGAGCAAGGCCCTACCTATGCAAAAGCCCTAAATAGGACAGGTGTATACTACTCTAATCATTGGGCTTACATTTATTTCATGACAAAATATGGCATGAGCAGATAATATTGAGATATGAGTTATTTGTGTGGCATGATTTTTGAAACTGTGTGTTTTAAAGTTGTTAACGTTAATCACTTTTTGGATTTTCTTCAGTTTGTGTTCAAGACCAGGACATACAAAGAGAGAACTATACATGAGGAACTGGCTAAAAATGTGACTGGTCTTTTGAAATCAAATGATCCAACAACAGTGAAGCATGTCCTGAAGGTAAAGAAATTTTAAAAGTCATTTAATTAGTACTGGGATGGATCACCCTTACCCCTGGAAGGTGATAGGATTCATTGATCTTCCTAGATCATTCCTCTTATAGTTTCTGTTAAAAGCATCATATTGAAAATGCAACATACAAACATATTAAACAAGGGACATCTGTGTCAAGAAAACACAGAAAAAGAAAGAATGAATACAAATTAAGCACTCTGGCCTAAAGGCAGAATGAATGACTATCAAGGATGACCAAAAACATTCAAAACTGCTAAGTGCAGACAAATAACATTTGTTGGGTTTTTAGCCACAGTTAGAAGGGAAAATATCGAGGAAAGGATTAACGATGCTGTATGAATGAATGAACTGACAGCAGAGAGAAAACTGAGCAATAGCCACTTGCCTCCCAAAAGTTGAAACACATGCATTTGCAGGAACCTAAAGAAGAGATAGTGAGTTTATCAAAAATAACTCTAGGCCCAACTACGAAGGTGCAGGCAGTAGGTGCCACTGCGTAATACTCGAGCCACATGGGAAAGCCCAGGACTCAGATCCTGGGTCGACCTGAACATACCAGGCTTATGATACTGCTCAGCCTTAAAAAAGCAATGAGACACGGGACCAGCAGTTGGTGTATTGGCTATGTCGCTGGACTCCCATGTAGTTGACCATGGTTTGAGTCCTGGACCTGGCGGCTTAAACCTCATGCCAGGCACATATGTGTGCATCCTCAAGATCCCGAGAGAAGAATGGAGAAGGGATTGCAGCATGGCCATTCTCCCGGGGCAGGGGGGGGGGGGGGGGGTTCTCGCTTTTTGTCTCTCTGTCTCTCTCTGTCTTTCTGGCGAGCATGTGTGCCCTATAGCAAAACCCTCCCCCAAAAAAAACAAACAAACAAAAAGACAAGACCCTGGCATTTGATAGAAAGTGGTCAAATATGGAGGATCTATTGCTGAGTGAAACAAGCCAATATATGAAAGAAAAATATTGTATGTATCCACTTAATATACACCAACTGTCCACACTATATGGTAGAGATCAAAAAATTGGAGAGCATAAAAGCAGTGAAAATAGTTATGGATGCGGAAGACAGTGTGGAACAGGGCAGGGGGAGAAGGGAAGAGTATAGAGAAGGATAGCAAGAGAACAAATAGGAGGCATGACATTAGTGGGACACAGAAAGGGTTTATTACCTTCTGATAGTAACATGTATAGTATTCTCAACTGGGCTGGTCTGAGAAGTATTTCATGTTGGGTAAACTCTTTATACAAGCCAAACGGTATATAGTGATTGAATGTTTAAAAAATAATGAGAATAAATAATAATAATCTGAAAAAAATGATGAAAAGCTATTTGATGATGGTGATGTGGACAGTGATGTCTTTGTCTTGACTGATAGGCATGGTAACTGTGCTAGAAAAAGAAATGTAATACACTATAAAGATATATGTGATTCATTGTAATATAAAAAAGACTATGATAATAAAAATTAAATTTAAAAATAAGAAAGAATTAATATGGGAAAAAGTACATAAAAAAAAGGCATACACATGGGCATGCCCACGATTCCAGCTGACTGAAATGCTGGTGGGGAGGGGTTTGGAAAGGTTCTGCCCCGGGTTTTTCTCTCTCTGTCGAAATAAGGATAGGAAAAGAAAGGAAGGGATGAGGAGGAGGAAATGGAAGGGAGAAAAGAAAGAGAAATAAAGAAACCTATGGGGGAAAAAGATAACTATAGGCCCAGCTGTGGTAACATGTGCTGGTTGATGCTACAGAGCAGGTTGAGGCCACATGGGAGGCCCAGGTTCAATTCCCAGCCCACTCTAAAGGCCCGGCTTGGTGGTACACACCTGTAGTCCCACCTACTCAGGAAGCTGTGGCAGGAGGATCATGACATAGTGAGACCTTGTCTGGAGGAGGAAAAGAAAAGTGAACTAAATTATTATAGAGTGGTGAATTTAATACCAAGATAAACGAAATTATATATTGTGATTTGACAGATGAATAATTGATTAGTAAATATCTTGAGAGGGTAACTGGGGTCCGTAAGTATCAACCTGAGTTCACTAAAACCAAATTGCCCTAGACCAAGTGATTTGTTTGTTTGAATAGGCCTTCTGAGTGTTTTCAGTCCTTTTATTCAACAAATACATTGTGAGTCCCTCCCGTGTGCCAGACACAGTCGTAGGCACCTAGACTAGGATTAGGACTGGGATGCATCCGAGAACAAAATAAAGATTCCTGTCTTTGGGGAGCTTACATTACTGGAAGATACAAACAATCAACTACAAATAGAAATAAAAATAAATTAAATGTTAGAAGGTGAGGACGAGTACTGGAAAAGAAAATGTATAGCAGTTGTAAGGAATTGGGAGTGCTGAGGGTGAGGGGTGAGGTGTGAAATTCGAATAGGTGGTCAGGATGGATCTTACTGAGAAGGTTAACTGGGTGAAAGAGCTGGCCTTGAGAGTGTCCAGAGTGTTAAAGGGAAAGATCTGTGTTACACTGAAGGCAGCAGCAAAGCCCGTGTGTCTGAAGGAGGCAGGGAGCCACTGTGACTGCATCCTAAGGGAACAGAGAGAGGTCAGATGAAGTCAGGGAAGCCATGGGAGGTGTGGCACGGATCCTAAGACCTTGATGCTGTGGGTGAGGATGGAGGCAAATGATGCTTAAGATGGCTGTTGAAGAAGCAGGCTCCTCCAGGGAGCGTCGGCAATCAGTGCTAAGGGGCGGGAATGCCGGGAGGAGATCTCATCTTTTGGAGATCTTGCTGATGACGGACCAGACTGTGTCCCGGAGGGTTTCGGAGGGTGGGTTCAGAAGGTGGAAAGCAGTGGCATATGCAGATACAAAGGGAATGCAAGGAGCTGGCAAAGAGAGGGCAGAAGAGTTGGAGCTTCTGTCATCAGCCAGAGACAAAGGCTCAATCTGATTAGTCTGGAGGGGCTCAGGGAAAGCAGTGGAGGCAGACCAGACTGCTGGAGGGTGGAGAGTGGCAGAAGTTGAATTAAGAGACAAATGTTGGAACATTTGGCCTGATGGTTAAAAATATCATTTTGAACAAGATGGGAAAAAGAGGATTGTTGTAGCATGTCTTGTATTAATTAAATACTCCTACCAGTATGAATTTCACTTCCAAGATCAGGTGGCCATTTTCATTTCTTTTTTCACGAAGGGATGATCTTTTCATTAACCCCTATGCTTTCTCATCTTGGTCAATTCCCTGGAGTTAGGACTGTGTACTGGAAAATTCCTTTCTTTTTTTTTTTGGAGATGTTTTTGCTATAGGGCGCGTGCGCTCACCAGAAAGAAAGAGACAGAGAGATAGAAAGCGAGAAATCACCCCCCAGGGGGGATGGTCACGCTGCAATCCCTTCTCCTCCATTCTCCTTTCGGGATTTTGGGCACACACGCACACGCGCCCAGGGTGAGTTTAAGCCACTGAGTCCAGGACTTGAACCGGGGTTAGCTACATGAGAGTTCAGTGACATAGCCATTATGCTAACTACTGGTCCCTGTATTGGAAAATTCCTAGCAGCATTGTTTTTTTTATGCCTAAAACTATATATAATCAAAATGCCCTGTGGGTGGCTTGGTAGTAAAAGTGTTGAATCCCACATGCCCAATTCTATGGTTCATATCCCGGGCCCAGCAGCTTGAAAACACCCTGGGCACGTTTACATGAATGCCCAAATTCTCAAGGGGAGAATAGAAGAAAAGGGATTGAAGTGTGGCCATCTCCCCTGGAGGGTGATTTCTCACTTTCTTTCTCTCTCTGTCTGTCTTTCTCTGTCTCCCTCCCGTAACTACATGTGCCCTATAGAAAAACCTAAAAAAATAGCCAGCAAGTAGCATGTGGTTAGGGTGCTGGACTCCCATATGACTGACCATGGTTCAAATCCTGCATCTGGCAGTTTTAAACTCACACGCATGTGCCTGAAATCCCAAAAGGAGAATGGAGAAAGAATTGCAGTCCAGCCATGCCCCTGAGGGGCTATTTCTCACATTCTGTCTCTCCAGCACGCACATGCACCCTATAGCAAAAATCTCTCTCAAAAAAAGTTAAAAATGCCAAACTACTGTGCAGCAGATCAGTAAATGGTGATTATATATGTAATGTGATGACAATAAATGAACCTCAGAACAGAGTTTGAGTGAAAACATCAATCTCAGGAGAATGCACAGAAGATTGGCTCACTTCATATGAACTTTAGTGGCAGACAAAACTAAATAATCCTTTAACATGTCAGTATTGATCCAAATTATGAGGTAAAACAAGGGAAGGATTAGCAAAAAAAGATTTGCCAAAAATGCAAAACTGTTTTCTGTGGTAGAGGTGGTATGCAGAGAAGAGATTGGGAGATGTTTTCTTGAAACCGGACATACTCACATGTGACTTTTTATATGTGGGCTAAGTCTCACCCTTAGGCCCAAGAAAGAAGAACACCCACCCTGGGATGTGTTCTGGTCCTCTCTCTCTGCTCACATCCTCAGAGGCTGAGGTCTGAGAGCAGCTAAGAGACTAAGCACATGGGGAGTCCCGCCTGCCCTCTCAGCTTGTAAGGAGCTGCAGGAGCCCCTGTTTCAAGGACCTATTGGCTTGCTCCAAGGACTGCTTAGATCCATTTCCTGAGTCCCTCCTCCAGAGGGCAGATCTCATGCCTGAGTGCAGCTCTAGGAAGAGCTTCTTCCTCCAAAGGAAGGAGCCACTAGGGGCATCAGGGAGGGCTGCTTTGTAGACAGTGCATGGATGTGCAGGACAGATCCTAGAGAAGAGAAGGGTAGGCCAGGGTCCTGCTCTCCCCAGGCCCCCCATTCTGGTACAGTCTTCCAAGATGTTATGAAGTTATATTCACCAACGTAGGAAGATCACATCTACATATTTATACATATAACTCTATTTTTACTCTCACTTCTAGTGCTCAAAAATTTAGGCCAGTGTGATATATCTTAATATAAAAGTTTTATTTAGTTTTGCTTATTACTTGAAACAAATCCATTCATAAATATTTCATAAAGCAATTGCTTAGTCATTGCTGTCGAGTAAACTTTCTTTAAACATTTATTTTAACTGTAAGAGGGCACATGCACTCATCAAAGCGAGACAGAGAAGGAGGAAATATCTCCTGATGGAGCATGGTCACACGGCCCCTTCTCCTCCAGTTTTCCATCCACTGGGGCCGGATTTGAACTGCAGTAAGCTATGTGGGATTTGACTCCCTTAACCAGTAGGCCATCAGGGCCAGCCATACTTCAAACACTTTTTGAGATGAGAGACTGAAATAATGTGACATTTACTTTTGCCATTAGAACTTTGATAAAGACCATCCCAACATTGTGAGACAAATATTCTTGCCCTGACTTCTGTAGTTTTGAAGAACACATTTTAAGACAAACAGTTTCCAATACTACATTATAGAAAGAACAGAATTATCATGATTTTACCATCGATAATAAATCTCTTCTTCTCTTATCTTTCTCCTAACAGCATTCCTGGTTCTTCTTTGCAATTATCCTAAAATCAATGGCACAGCACTTGACTGATACGAACAAAATTCAGGTACGATCAGAGGGAATATAGTAATGTATTATTATTCAACAATTATGCTAATGAATATGTTCTCATTAGTTCCATTTTTATTTGCTTTGTAAACCTTAGCAATTTATGTTAATTGCTTTTTCAGTAGGAAAAATGATTGAGTATCTGAGTACAAGCCCTGCAGAGCAGATGCCGGGACAAAATTAGAAGTGCAAAAGATTTCTTAGGGGAAAATAGCTATAAAAGATAAAAGGGGCAGGGAAAAGGAATGGGAAAGTCTAATCACTGTGAAAGAAACTGGCAAAAGGAGGAGGACTGGCAGAAAACAGTCTCACACTGAGAAAGTTTCAGGGAGGCCGACGGGCAGACCGAGGGCAAAGAATGCTCATTAGGGGAGTCCTGCACTGGGCAGATGGTCTGGCTTTGATTTTTTAAAATGTCATGGTTCCTTTCATGGAAGTAATTGTTCACCTTATTGCTTAAGATATACAAAGCAGAATGAAAAAATAGCATGGGTGATTAAATTGGTTAGGTTTCTTTGTTATTCATTTATGTGATTTCAACAATAAATATGTACTAAGGGAACCACAAGATCTGAAAAGCTTTTTAATGGTATCATGGTAAATTGGCTTTAAAAAAAAAAAAAAAGCCAGTCTAAGCAAACTCCAGTGTCCCACTCTTAATTCTCTTCAGTATTCTTACAGCACAGGAGACTGGGTGCTTTTCAGAATCTACGGTTCAGTCTAACTCTAAATTCTGTATCTCTAACTATGATGAAAATGTCTCTGGTCTGATTTTTAAAGCTGACTTGTAAAGATGAATGAGTCTTACCTATCTTGTGCAAAAGGACTGTATACATTCAAACTAGAGACTGAGATGGACAATTCTGGTGCTTCAGACTGTCCCCTCCTCTGCAGGAGTCCAAACAGGAGGAATAGTTTCCTGGACTTGAAAGAGGTCTTTGGGGATCACAGAGGTTTAATCAATGCAAATAATGTCCTCTCAGAGCCAAACCCTTCTGCATCTTGTAATACAAGTATCTTGAGAGGTCCCACTGATGTCTCTTAACTGGCATATACTGAGACTTCAGAGTTAAGACTTGCTGGAGGGACCAGCAGTTGGTGTAATGGCTATGTCGCTGGACTCCCACGTAGTCAACTGCAGTTCAAGTCCTGGACCTGGTGGCTTAAACTCACGCTGGGCACATGTGTGTGTGTGTCCAAGATCCCAAGAAGAGAATGGAGGAGAAGGGATTGCAGCGTGGCCATCCCCCCTGGGGGTGATTTCTCGCTTTCTGTCTCTCTGTCTCTCTCTGTATTTCTGGCAAACGCACGCACCCTATAGCCAAAACCTCTCAAAAAAAAAAAAGACTTGCTGGAACTCAGTACATATTAGAAGACATTTCAAACCAATGTTCATACTCATTATGATATTCTGTCATTGATTTCTTATAGTGATTTATTGGACAGCATTCCTACTTTTAAAAAAATATATAAATGACTCATTGATTTAATGGTGAACAACTATATGTCAAAAAAAATTAGGGCAATATTTTAAAACAGTAGAAGCAATTATTCTCTGAAAGGGAAAGAAAGAGAATTATGATGTGAGAGGTCATAGAAAAGGTTCACATTTTACTTTGTGTATTTCTATGGTGCTGAATAGTTTGCAATTAGTATATGATATAATTTACTTTTTAATGACAAGGTAAAAAAGTTATTGGCCAAAATAGAAGGAAACATTAAATGAAATTATGGCAATCATGGCCTTGAAATTAACCTAGCTTCTATTTTATTATTGCTTTCAAGTTTTTAAAAGGACTCTTTTTATTTGATGATCTATAAAATGAAGTAAGTCTTTCACTTATTTTTTCTTGGCTTAGTAGTTCATATTATAAAGTAACAATTTGTTCTTTCCTTAGCTCCCCCGGGCTCAAAGATTTCCTGAATCTTACCAAAATGAATTGGACAATCTTGTCATGGTCCTGTCTGATCATGTGATTTGGAAATACAAAGATGCACTTGAAGAAACAAGAAGGGCAAATCATAGCGTTGCCAGATTTCTTAAGGTATGGTTATATGAGGTCACAATTCTATCAAGACTCCATGACAACAGATGCAAGATAAGTTAATTGACTCAAATCTGACTTTATGATGAAGAGTCCTAAAAGTAGGAGCCAGGTGGTGGTATAGAAGTAGCTATACCCACAGGGGTTTCCATAGGTCCTCCCTGAGCGAGCCAGACATTCCTGGATATGTTTGAGGTCAAGGCTGGTGAAACTGGGGATGACTCACAGCATGAAGACCCTGCTGCGGGGGACTTGTCTCTCTGTCTCTCTGCCTGTCTCTCTCAAAGAAGAAAGAAACTAACTTCAAAAGTACTTTTTTTAAAATGAGTCAAAATTAGCACAGTGGAATGAAGATTTTTATTTATACATCTTTCGTACTTCATATTTCTTTTTCAATTCAAAGTCTCATTGAAGAAAGACCAAGGCTAGATAAACTATCCATTTGAGGGTTGTCAAGTCATAGTACTTCCAAATATTTTGAAATAGAAAAATGAAATTTTTAAGGCTGAAGCTGTACAGTAATATGGCAATAGTACCCTCTCAGGCATTTCTATCCAGAAAGGGACATTATGGATTGGTTACAGTGCTAACAATGATACAAAATAGCCACTTTGGGAAAACCTTTGGGAATTCATCACTTTTGTCGTATTTCCCTTGGATTCTTTTTTTTTTTTTTTTTTTTTTTTTTTTTTTTTTTTAAGGTTTTTGCCATAAGTTGCATGTGTTAGTTGAAGAGAGACAGAGTGGGGAAGTAAGAAATCACTCCCCGGGAGGATGGGATGCCATAGTCCCTTCTTCTCCATTCTCCTCTTGGGATTTTGGGCACACACACACACACACACACACACACACCTGCCTGGTGTGATTTTCAAGGCACCAGGTCCAGGACTCTAACCATGATCAGACATGTGGGAATCCAGCACCTTAATCACCATGCTGCCACCTACTGGCCTCTTCCTTCAGACTCTTTGGTATGGGGAAAAAAAAAAAAGAAGACGAAGACTATGCAGTGATCACATGAAAGGAAAATTATTAGTTAAAATACTGAGCAACAATTTACTAAGCTGGATGGAAATGAGTTATATTTCTTTGGGGTACAAGCATTTATAATAAATTTGGAAAAAATGCAAAGTCAAAAGAAAAATGCTAACACAGAGAACTATAGTATATCGTTTAACAAATAATGCACTCTGTTTTAAAGATAATGGTTTTCTTATCTTTCTTCTTTTGTCCAACTATTGACCACTATAACCTCAATGAAGGCACTTCTTTCTTTATACTGAGCACCAGAACTTACTGGTGGGCGTGAGAGTTTGCTATCTATATAAAGTTAGGAGACTGTGGAGGTAGATGGAAAATTAACCTAAGTTGGTTTTGATGAGCTGCAATCCAACCTAATTTCTTTTTTAAGGTGTTAAAAACTATCCCAAATTATACATATATTTGTCCTTATCCTGCTTTATTTTTTTGTTCAAGATTTTGCTTGTTGTTTCTGCTTTTACTTTGCTTCCAGAAAGAAAAGAACGGTCAGGGTTAAAGGACGAGAGGGGGAAAAATTATTATTTTTTTTTATGTTTTTTTAGACCTATGGGTAAAAAGTGTATCATGATGCTGGTAGTTAGAAGTGCTGGACACAATAAGAAATTTGAAAAAAAAAATTACTTATACTTCAGGGTTCCTTAAGTTTATTTCTTTCTTTCATGAGTAAGACAGACAGAAAGAAAAACAGTACCCACACAGAGTCTCAGTGCCACCATCCACTCCCAGCCTCAGCCAGCCCCAGATCAAGGGCATGCTCATGCCCAGCATACTCAAGGAGGTCTCTGGAAGCAAACCTGGAACCTTTTCATGGGTCAGCTTCATAGCTCATTGCATTTACCACTGTGCCCCCATCCGGCCCCATACATATTCTGATTTGTACACAAAAATTTATTAAAAGGAATATCCAAAGGACCAACAGATGGCATAATGGTTTCATTACTAGACTCCCATATAGTCAACCACAGTTTGAGCCGTGGATCCGGTGGCTTAAAACTCATGCCAGGCGTGTGTGTGTACATGCCCAAAATCCTGAGAGGAAAATGGAGGAGAAGGAATTTTGGTGTGGCCGTCCCCCTTGGGGTGATTTCTCACTTTCTGTCTCTCTGTCTCTCTCTGTTTCTCGGGCAAGCGCACACTCCCTATTACAAAAATCTCTCAAAAATAAAGAAATAAATATGTGCAATGTACTTACCTAAATTGCAAAAAATGGTGAATAAACAAGTCTTTAAAGAGAGAAAAGGCCCTTATCTACCTTTGTAGGCTTAAATACTCTGTACTTGTTCTAAAAAAATGAATGTTATTCGTGGAGCTCTTTGACACAAAGTTTGCTGCAGCTGGCACATAAACCAACGTCCAGTATGAGGGCAAATGAAAACTATAAGGGCACAAATTGACAATATATGAACAAATATAGTTGATAAGATAAGTTGACCACATGGACGTCAAATTGAAAGCAATACATATGGGGGAAGTTTAGAAGTATAAGCATTTCTTTTGTATATTCTACATTATAAAAGCCATTGTAGGGACCAGCAGTTAGCATAATGGCTATGTCGCTGGACTCCCACGTAGTCGACCGCGGTTCGCGTCCCGGACCCGGTGGCTTAAACTCACGCCGAGAGCGTGTGCGTGCATGCCCAAGATCCCGAGAGGTGAATGGAAGAGAAGGGATTGCGGCGTGGCCATCCCCCCTGGGGGGGTGATTTCTCGCTTTCTGTCTCTCTGTCTCTCTGTCTGTCTGGCGAGCGCACGCACCCTATAGCAAAACTCTCTCCAAAAAAAAAAAAAAAAAGCCATTGTAAAAGCCACTTCTTTTTTATTTGTAGGATTTTTTTGTGGTTTGTTTTTGGTTTTTTGGTTTGGTTTGGTTTTTGCTTGTTTTGTTACCAGCCTCCTGGTAAATTAAACAAAATTATTCAGCAAAAAATGAATAATTCTGATTTTTATTTTCCTGCTCAGTTAACTATGCCTTTTTGCCCACTCACCTGCCTAATCACTGTTTTCTTTCATCCAGCTTATGAAAACTGTTTGAAAATCATCAGAGATAATTTAACAAAATATTTTTCAACAACATCTATGGTATTTCTAAACAGCAAAAAAGGATGGATAACCAAACCTCTGAAGAGGGAAAAGGCTGAAATATTCTGTGCTTTTGGAATAAATTGATGATTTCCATACGGCTAGTTCATCTGTGCAAAAGTGGCTGGGGCCATGTATGCTAATGACAAACACAGGGGCAAAAGGAAGTGTCCAATGTGAAAATGGAGATGGTGAGACAAGTGGTTTTATAAAATATATCAGGAAAGCACAGATCATTCATATGCTTTGCTTTGTAATTTGTAGTTGTATAATTCACTTAACAAATTATAAAGTAAAATTCTCACCACTCTCACAACTGGTGAATAATTTTTTATCACAACAATGTATTTTTTATGGAATTTAGAATATTTGGCTTTTAATTTATTAAACCAAGCTGAGAAAATGTTAAGTAGCATATAAGTTATACTCTAAAGCAGAAGTCTGCGAACTTTTTTGTAAAGGGCCAAATGCTAAATAATTTCAGCTTTGAGAGACATATAGTCTGTCATAACTACTCAACTCTACTATTGTAGCACAAAACAAGAATACAGTTTGCCATATGCAGTATGTAAGTGATTAAGTGGGTATGTGTTCCAATAAAGCTTTATTTACAAAAACAGGCAGTGGGCCATAATGTGAGTAAAACAGAGGGGACTGTAAAGGAATACAAAACCATTGTAATGGACCATCCCAAATTCACCAGGTGGGGGGAGGGGGGGGAATTCTATGCCATATAATGCAGCAACTGTGAAATTTTCCCAAATAATGTTATGTATTCATACCAATGAAGATGGATAGAATGAAGCACACACCTACCTAGTGATGTGCCCATATGCAGAGTACACCAGCGCCTCCTTGAGATACTGCATCAGTGACCGTGACCGCTGCTACCAACATTGCACTTGTTTAGGCAGTCTTTAACCACTGCAGCCAGAGGCTACATGGACATCGATCTTTTGGCAAGAGAGCAAGTGCTCCTCCAAACCTACTTACTGTTTAAGACTGTTTATTACAGGAAGCAGGATTTCGAGACAGAATGAGAAAGACAATATGCAGCTCCCTGATATAAATCTTAGGATCTTCTCCCTCCACTCTTTTTTTTTGTTTTCCTCTTTTTTGGGGAGGTTTTTGGTATAGGGCGCATATGCTCACCAGACAGAGAGGAACGCAGAGACAGAAAGCGAGAAATCACCCCCCAGGGGGAATGGCCACACCGCAATCCCTTCTCCTCCGTTCTCTTCTCGGGATCTTGGGCATGCACGCACATGCGCCCGGCGTGAGTTTTAAGCCACCAGGTCCGGGACGCAAACCGCGGTCTCCTACATGGGAGTCCAGCGACATAGCCATTACACTAACTGCTGGTCCCATTTCTCCACTCTTCAAATTCAAGTGTCTTTGACTGAAAAGGAGAAGAGGTACTCTGTTGAAAGGATCACTGAGTTTTATTTTGTTTTGTCTTAGTTTGCTCTAGAATGTGTGCACTCAATGGGAAGATATAGAGACAGAGAAAGGAAAAGTGAGAAATCACTCCCCGGGAAGATGGCCATGCCACAATCCCTTTTCCTCTTGGAATTTTGCTCACATGCACTTAGTGTGCTTTTCAAACAGCACAGTCAACCATATGGGATCCAGCCACCTTAAGTACCACACCACCAGCTGGCCCAAGGGCCACAGAGATTTAAAAGGACTTCCTGCACCATCTTTACTCTGCCCCAATTCATACCCAGTGTTTTACAGCAGATGATCTCCTTGACCGCCTGTGCCATCAAATTACTAAAACACAATAATAAATTGAAATACATAGTTTTAAAAATTGACAACTAAAAGTTAACACTTTCTTGATAAAAAAGAAAGGGCTATAATATTTCATTGCAAAGCTCCAAGTGATGTTTTCTAAACTTGATAAATAGGTTTGTCCGTTCGGATTTGTATATTATGTCTTGTATTTTTAGTTTGTTGTCATAGTGCATGAATGCTTAAACATATTTTAAAGATTTTTTTAACTTTTTATTTATATTTAATCACGGTACATCTTTAGAACATACAAAATGTTTTCTCCCAATGGGAAAACAACACATGTTAGTCATTGTAGACATTACCATGTACATTATCAACAATAGTTAACTTTTCCTTTTTGGATCTATTAAAGGTTTCTTATTCCTGACTCCCTCCCTTCTATGACATACTCCCTCCTACACTGTCTCTAAGTATCTACAGTTGCCCTCTCTGCTCTTATACTTATCAATCTATCAGTTTCTGTCAGAGAATGTAGACATGTGGCATATGTTAAGTGGGAGCATACAATGCCTGTCCTTCATAGCCTGGCTTGCTTCACTCGGGATTAAATCTTACATATTTGCCCACTTTGTATCAAATGTCAGGGACCCACTGTTCTTTATGACTGAGTAGTATTCCATCATGTATATTTTCCATTTTTCAATCTATTCATCTGTTTTCAGACATTTAGGTTGATTCCATGTCTTAGCAATTGTGAATAATACTACAATAAACGTGGATGTGCAGGTGTTTTTATGACTGAGAACCCAGAAATAAACCCCAAAACATACAGCTATTTAATTTTTGACAAAGGACTTCAGATGGTCCAGTGAGGAAAGGAAAATCTCTTCAGCAAATAGTCTTAGAAAAACTGGATATTCATCCACAGAAAAATGAAACTGGACCCCTCTCATCACTAACAAAAATCAACTCACAATGGATTAGATATGTAAACATAAAACCTCAAACTATAAAACTACTGGTAGAAAACACAGGGGAAACTTTTGGAGACATTGAAGTAGGCAAAGACTTCTTAAATAAGACCCCCAAAGTACAGGCAGTAATTGCCAAAATAGATGAGTGAGACTACATCAAGCTAAAAAGATTCTGCAAAACAAAAGAGAAAATAATTAGAGTGAGGAGATAACCTTCAGAATGGGAGAATATATTTGCAAACTATACCTCAGATAAGAGACCAATACCCAGAACATAGAGAACTCAAGCAGTTTACCACAAAAAAATAAACAATCCAATGTAAAAATAGGCAAACATATGAACAGTCATAAAGCATATTAAAAATGATCAACATCTCTTATTATAAGGTAAATGCAAATCAAAACCATAGTGAGATATCATTTAACCTCAGTCAGAATAGCTAAGATTAAAAAAAATACAGAATCAGAGAGTCAGCAGGTGATGTAGTGGTTAAGGCATTAGATGTCTCTGTTTTCAACTGTGGTTCAAGTCCCAGACCCAGTGGCTTGAATCTCACTCCAGGTACATGTGCATGCATGCCCAAATCCCAAGAGGAGAGTGGAGGAGAAGGGATTGTGGCACAGGCATCTTGTCCAGGGGGTGATTTCTCACTTTCTCTCTCTCTGTTTCTCTGTGTTTCCAGTGAGTGCACATGGCCTATAGCAAAAATTTCTCAAAAGAAAAACAATAAAGGTTCCTCAAAAACCTACAATCACAGCTACCATACTACCCAGTAATTCCATTGTAAAGACTTTTACAACACTTATTAAGCAACAGATTTTGATAATGTTATTTTACTTCAGTAGTGTTAATCATCTTTTATAAAAGAACTTTAAATTTAAAAAAAGAATTTAAATTTTAAAAAAAATCTTTAATTAGTCTCCAAGTAAAAATGTTCAAGTTTGGGACCAACAGATTGCATAATGGTTATGTCACTGGATTCCCATGTAATTGACCATGGTTCAAGTCCCAGACCAGGGGACTTAAACTCATGCTGGGCGCATGTGTGTGCACGTGAGAGGAAATGGAGGAGACGGTATTGCGGGTGTAGTCATCCCCCCGGGTGGTGATTTCTCGCTTTCTATCTCTTTGTCTCTCTCTTTCTGGCGAGCGCACGCATCCTATAGCATAAACCTCTAAAAAAAAAAAAAAAAAAAAAAAAAAAAAAAAAAAAAAAAAAAAGCACTCAAGCCAGGTACTTGTATGTACATTCCCAAAATCCCAAGAGGAGAATGGAGGAGAAGGGAGAAGGGATTGAGGCATGGTCTTCCTCCCAGGGAGTGATTTCTCGCTTTCCATCTCTCTGTCTTTCCGATGAGCACACACACCCTATAGCAAAAATCTCTCTCAAAAAAACAAACAAAAAAAAAAGTTTGAATTTAATTTTCTTTTCCCTTTTTAGCGTTGCTTTACATTTATGGACCGAGGATTTGTGTTCAAGATGGTCAACAATTATATCAGCATGTTCTCCTCCGGTGATCTCAAGGTAAGACCATGGTACAGAAGTGATTGTTTTCTAAACTATGACATAATGAATAAATAGACCAGTGTCTACATCTGCTTCAACCATTAACCTGTACAATCTTTGTATCAGAAAATAATTTTTACATGAAAGAGAGGCAACCTTTTAAATGGTTCACCTTCTATATTTCCCAATTCCTTCCTTAGTGGTGGGCAAAGGAGAGTGGAAGTGAAGTACTGATATTTAATTTCTATTTCCTGTGAGTGGTGAAGGGAGTGTCTCTTTTCAGCTGCAATTCTTGTAATCTAGATTGCCCTGGACAGCCTTAGTTTTAGCACTGAAAGCCCCAGTTCCCTGAAATCTCTTACATCCTGGGCAAAATGGGACAGCTGACTATCTTACCCAAGTGACCATGTAACGGGAAGGTGGGAAAGGAGCTCTGGTGCAGTGATTCTCAAAGTGTGGCACCTAGGAACCTGTGAACAGAACTGCCACTGCTAGGACACAGAAATCTGTTTTAATGGGACTTTCAGATGATTTTTTTATGTACTCTTAAATCTGAGAAAAACTAAGGCATGTGCTGAAACCTAGAAATGGGCCAGATCATGAAAAAGAGTTAAGATTTTATTGGATTGCAGGCAACACAAACTGACTCTAATTTAAGCAGAATGGAGGTTACTGGAAGGATATTGATAGTAAATAGCATTGATGAGCTGCTGGAAAACCAGGCTTTGAAAAAAGCAGAAGCCAAAGCACTTCTAGAGCACAGAAGAATCACAAAGACGGACCATCTGGACAGGTGCTGCTGCTGCTGCTGCCACTACTAGGACTACAGTGAATTGGCTAGAGCCATTTTCTCCCTCTGAAGCCTCTCCTTAAGGTTTACATTTGACAAAGAAAGCATGTGATCAATATGTTTAGGGTCATACAGCTGCCTCTCATCAGGAGGGAAGATAAGGCTGTATCATCTGAATTAATAGTTCATCATTAACTTTTAGCCACTAGAAAGGAGATGTGTTCCCAAGGGAAAATAACTTAGCTATGGGGAGAAAAACAACAGATGTAGAGAGGTCAAGAATAAATAGTGTTTCTTTGTATTTCTGTTTATTTGTTCATTTGCTACGGGTGCATACACTTGACAAGGAGGAAAAGAGCAAAAGAGAGAGAGAAATTAAGAAATCACCCTCCAGTGGGGATGGCCACACCACAATCCCTTCTCCACTCTTGTCTCAGGATTTGGGGCATGCACACACACACACACACACACCCCTGGCATGAGTTTCAAGCCACCAGGTCCCAGACTCAAATCTTTGTTTATCATGTGGGAGTCCCGCTCCTTAACCACTTATACCACCTCTTGGTCCCAAATACTTTGGGGTTTTTGGTTTGTTTGTTGGTTTGTTTGTTTTGGCCAGTGGAGATTTACTTTTTACTATGTCATTCGGTTTCAATTCTCTTTCTTAATATATTTGAAGGGATTTTTATTTTTGTGGTCCCAATATACATAAAATTTGCAGAATCCATTTAGAAATTATTGTGGTGACCCTAAATTATATAACTGAAAAATAATTATGTATAATTTAATTAAGCTCCTTTTCACTTTGATGTACCAAGAAGTAAAATACTACCTTGTTTGAGATGGTGGCTTTTTAAATTATTGACTAATGGTGCCACAAAATATAATTCTGAAATACATGAGTAAATGGGATATATTTTATTTTGTGATCTGATATTAGTGAATCTAATGAAGAAAATCTAACTTACTCTTAAGAGAGCATTACTTAGCATGCTTGATAGTGAAAATAGACAATTCAGGGACCAGCAGATTGCATAGCAGTTATGTCGCTGGGTTCCCCATGGCCGACTATGATTCAAGTTCCAAATCCAGTGGCTTGAAACTCATGCCAGGCATGTGAATGTGCATGCCCAAGATCCTGGGAGGAGAAGGGATTGTGGCATGGCCATTCCTCCCTGGAAGGTGTTTTCTGACTTTCCCTCCCAGGGTCTCTGTCTCTCTCTCTCCATCAAGTGCACATGCCCTAAGGAAAAAAAACCTTAAAAAAAAGGAAAGAAAGAAAGTAGACAAGCTAGAACATGCTAATTATTTCTACTGATGTCCTCTTGACATGTATGTAACAGTAGGCTATATATCACTAGCCTACTCTGAACAATGAAAAAACAGATCTTTTTGCAAGGGCAATAAAGAAAGTGGAAAATGAGTGGCATGAAGAGTTTCACTCCAATTTTAGATGATCTACACCATGGTCTTCCTCAGCTCCAGATGGTAGAAAATTATTAAAGTGGCCTGCTTACGATTTGAGTGTAGTTTGGGGGAGAGCTGTGTCCAGGTGCTACAGCAGCATTTTTCTCATCTCATGATACAAACTAAAAGAAGCTACAACCATGACTCAATAGGATTTTATGTCATTGAAGCCCAGTTTAGGTTACAAATGGGTCATTTCCTGAAGTTGTAATAAAACTCCAAAAATAGAAAAGACAACTATAGGTACCACTTTGAGGGGATGAAAACCTCTTAACAATGACCTAGGGTCATACAAATGTAACTACATTTTCTTTTTAGGGACAAGATTTAAGTGCAAGTTTTTCCTTTTGTGTTTATCAGATTTCTTGGTGTGGAAATATTATTCGGTTTGCTTCTTTTTCAGACCTTGTGCCAGTACAAATTTGATTTTCTTCAAGAAGTATGTCAACATGAGCACTTTATTCCTTTGTGTCTCCCCATAAGGTCTGCAAATATTCCAGGTAATAATTCTTAGAATTTTCATCAGTTCCTGTAAACTAAACATTTTATTTGTGTCTTGTCTTTTGTTTATTTTGTTGTGTTTTTCCTCTTTCTTAAGTCAGTTTTCTTTTTAGCCATCACAAGGGTATTAGACCCAGGTAATCAAAGTGCAAATTTTAATCAAAATGTGGTGATAAATACTCTATTTATTCACTTTGTCTGTCTCCCTTTTTGTTAGAGAAGTTCAAAAAAATTATAAACCTAGTGATTGTAAATCATAACTTTAACCTGAAGGCAAACTATCGTTCACCTTACTGACTCCAAAAGATAGCTTTCCTTTGATTTTGAGGCATAAAATTACAAGGAGAAAAAGTTATACTTGGAAATACCTAAATAGTGAATAATTTAAATGAATAATGATATAAAATAATTTTAAACTATTGATTAATTAATTGATATTAATGTATGTTAACTATATGAAAATGAAGTTCCTCAAAGTGAATTGTATTATTCATAGAAAACTAGAAGCAGAGGGGGAGGAAGAAATTGAATATGCAGGTAGGAAAAGGGCTTCTTCACCTCTTGTTTAGTTTACTTACCCTAGAACAAATGGTCTACAGGAAATATTTTTAATGTACAAAAGTATTAAACTTTTGTACATTAAAAAAATTACATATTCATATATATGATATATGAGTATATATGTTTTTATGTATCTGGAAGATCATAGCAGAGAATGTGCATTACTCATGTAGACATTAGAAACTAATCAAACATCAAGATGCAAAAGAAATACTAAAATGATTTTAGAACTTGAAATACTTTATGTGTAAGCAATGAGTAAACTACCGCAGCAGTGCAGTTCTGGTATTCATGAAAGCCAAAACTAAGATGGTAAAGGGCCCCCTTATGCCTATCATAGCTTGTGCTGATACTTTAAGGGAAAATTAGTTTATCAGTCTACAAAATTTTTGCCATTTTAATTTTAAATATAGCCTACATACATTATTCCATTCTTTTTTTTAACTTATGAAGCACATTTCATAGAAAAAAAAAACGTAGAAGTGATATATTAGATAATAACATTCTAGCCTCTTGTCTTGTTTCTTTTTGAATTTGTTTTCATTTTATTAATGAGTGTCAGATTGTTCACTATTAGTCAATAGCTCAGAAAAAGTCCAGATAGTCTTTTTGCAGATCTGATACAATGAACAGTGAACATTAAAACATGTTTAATAGCCAGCAGATTTATGATAGAAAAATAGATGCCCACGGAGAAGGCTAGGGAGTCATTCTGTTCATGACATTCTTTCTTAGGAAACAAATAAACAACCAAAGGTACTCTTTTCAAAAAATGGCCATATTGGAGAGACTCACATTTTAAAAGAATATATTTTAATTTGCCAATATGAATTTTGCATAGTTGATGAATATATATGTGTATCAGAACAGGTGTATAAGTGAACTTTCTGTTTATCTATGTTAAATCTCAGATCCTTTGACACCTTCGGAATCAACTCAAGAGTTACATGCATCAGGTAAACAAATTATGGTTACTTATCTAAGCAGCAATAAACACATCCTAATCTAATACTATTAATAGGTATAGATACTACTTTCCAGCCTCCTTCAGGTGCTAATACATAACCATGTATTTAATATCATAGTGTCAAAATATCCAAAAAGTTAACTGAACATTTCTCCTTTAAGAGGTGACTAACTTAAATTCTTCAGTTTCCTAACTTCAACTTTTTTATATTTTATTCTCCAGAAGTTGAAATTTTTTTAATTTCCCAAAGAATCTGAAATTTCCTTAATGTGTATCATAAATAAAATTTCCAGATATATGTAATATGCTTGTTCAATGTAATTATCTTTATATGATATTTCTTTTGATATTCCACAGCCTGGTTTAAACTATTTTTGTAAGACTGAGGTTTAGGGGACCAGCAGTTGGCATAATGACTGTGTCCCTGGACTCCCATGTAGTCAGCTGTGGTTCAAGTCCCAGATCCGGTGGCTTAAACTCACGCCGGGTGTGTGTGCATGCATGCCCAAGATCCTGAGAGGAGAATGAGGAGAATGGGTTGCAGCATGGCCATCTCCCCTGGGGGGGGTGGTATTTCTCACTTTCTGTCTCTCTGTCTCTCTCTATCTTTCTGGCAAGCGCACTTGCCCTATAGCCAAGGTCTCTCTCAAAAAAAAAAAAAAAAAAAAAAAAAAAAAAAAAAAAAAAAAAAAAAAACAAAGGATTGAGATTTAGTATAAGTTTATTTTTACCTGAAATTGGTTAATAACTTAAGATAGTCTGGGCAAGTTGTTTTTCTAGTCATGGGTGAGAATTAAAACATCTTGTTCTATTCCCGTCCCTCAGTGTTACTATTTCAGTAAATTTATTCATTCTGAAACCCTTTGATCTTAGTCAACTCAACTTCCACATTCAGTGGCATCTTCATGAACTGAAAAAGTAAATAGGCTTAATTTGCCATTATCAGTTTGCTATGAACTGGAATATTTCAGTTCATTAGGTAAATTGTAACTACTTTACAGATTGTCCTGATGAGTAAATGGAATAAATGCATATAAAGTGCTTAGCTTATTGCTGGCACCATATATGTACACATGAAATCTAGCATTGCTGGTTTTTCCCCCAGAATACTTTGGTAATAATGATAAATAAAATTGTTTACATTTAAGGTATACAACATGACATTTTGATCACCACTGTCAACCTAACTAACATATCATCACCTCATATAGTTACTCTTTTTTGTGTCTGTGTATTGAGAACAATTAAGATCTACTCTCTAGGGCCAACAGGCAGCATGGTGATTAAGGCGCTAGACTCCCACATGGCCGACCATGGTTTGAGTCCTGGACCTGGTGGTTTGCTTTCTCACTTTCCCTCTCTCTCTCTTTCTCTCGCTGGTGAGTGCATGTGCCCTATAGCAAGATAAAATAATAATAATAAATAAAATTTAATTTAAAATATCTACTCTCTAAGGATATTTCAAGAAAACAGTAAATTATTATTGACTATAATTACCATGCACTATATGTGATTCCCATATTTTATTCATCTGATAATAAGAGTTTCTATCCTTGGACCAAAATTTTCCAATTTCTCCCATCCTCCAACTCTGTTAATACTTTCTGATTCTATGAATTCAACTTTTTCATTTTTTAGGATTTTTTTTTTTTTTTTTTTTTTTTTTTTTTTTTTTTTTTTTTTTGCCATAGGGTATGTGCACTCACCAGAGACAGTAAGAGAAAAAGTGAGAATTCACCCCCCACCCCAGGGGAGATGGCCACACTGCAGTGTCTTCTCTCCTTTCTCCTCTTGGGATTTTCGGCACACATGCACATGCACCCAGTAATTTTCAAGCTGCCAAGTCCGGGACACAAACCACGGATGGCCATGTGAGAGTCCAGCACCTCATCCTCCACTCTACCTGCTGGCCCCGAGTTCAACCTTTTTAGATTCCACTTAACTAAGATTATGCTGTATTTGTTTTCCTGTATATGGCTTGTTTCACTTAGTGTAATATCCACTAGAGCACTATTACAAAGAGCAAGATTTTCCTTTTGATTGAGGTCGAATAAGTCTCCATTGTGTATGTATATCATATTTTCTTTATTCATTCATCTGCTTAAGTTGCTTTCACATACTGGCTATTGTGAATAATGCTACAATTTCTTTGAAAGTGCAGATATCTCTTCAAAATACTGATTTCAAATCCTTTAGATATATATCCAGGAACTGGATTGCTGGATCATATGGTAGTTCTATTTTTAGTTTTTTGAGGACCTTCAATACTGTTTTTCATGACTGTATCGATTTACATTCCCATCAAGACTGTCTAAGAGTTTCCTTTTCTCCATATCTCCATCAACACTTGTTATCATTTGACCTTCAGATAATAACTATCCTAACAGTGTGAGCTGCTAGCTCATTATAGTTTTGATTTTTATTTCCTTGATTATTGGTGACATCGAGCATTTTTTATATACCCGTTGGTCATGTGGGGGTGAGAAAAATGTGTATTTTATGGTTGTTGAGTGAAATGTTCTGTAGATGTCTGTGAAGTTCATTTGGCTTATGTTATTTTTTAGATCATATCTCTGTTTATTTTTTGTCTAGATGATCTGTCCAGAGGAGACAGTGGATTGTTGAGGTCCCCAGTGATTGGTGTGTTATAGTCGATCTCTTTACTTATATCTAGCAGACTTTCTTTTCCATATTTGGGTCCTCCAGTATTGGGTGCATAGTTATTTATAAGTGTTATATTCTCTTGGATTTGCCCTTTCAATGCTATTTAGGGTCCTTCTTTGTCTCTTATGTATTTTTTCTTGAAATATATTTTGTCTAATATTGGTATCATGACTCTGCACTTCTTTTTTTGGGGGGGTGGGGGTTTGTTTGCTTAGACTATCTTTTACTACTAGCCCTTCATTTTCAGTCATGTATTTCTTTATTAGAGCAGTGTGTTTCTTGTAGGTAGAAGTCAGAGGGTGCCTATTTTTCTTTATCCATCCAGCCTATTTCTTTTGATCAGAGAATTTAATTCACGAACATTCAATGTCATTATTGATATTTGTGGAGTTATTCTGTCATTTAGTTAGCCTTTTTTTGTGGGTAGGGGTATTTTATGTTCTCTTATCTATTTTTATCTCTCTTTAGTTTTCCTGATATAATACTCCTTCAGTAATTCTTAAAGAGCTGGCCTAGCTTTCATAAATTTATTCAGTTTTGTTTATCTGAGAATGTTTTTATTTATTCTTCACATTTGAAGGATAATCTGGCCAGGTATAGTATTCTTGGTTGAAATTGTTTTTCTTTTAGAGTTTTGGATATGTCTTCCCATTCTTCCCTCCCTCCATCACTTTAGTTGAGAGATATGATGTTAGCCTGATAGAATAGCCTTTGTATATAACTTGACACTTCCCTTTTGCTGCATTTGAAATCTTGTCTTGGTCTTTAATTTTTACCAATCTGACTGTGATGTGCCCTGGAAAGAATCTTCTTATGTTGATTTTTTTTGGTGTCCTTCAGGCTTCCTGGATTTATATGTCTTTATGTTTCTCTAGATTTTAAATGTTTCCAGATGATATTTCATGAAAGAGGTTTCCTGTGCCTTTACCAGCTTTCTCACCTTCTGAAATTCCCATTATACAGATATAAGGACATTTAATGGTGTCTAGCATTTTCCATATGTTATTCTCATGATTTTTTTGGTTATTTTTTTCATTCCTTTTCATGGTTTGGATTAAGTCAGAGGCTTTATCTTCCAGATCAGAGATTGTTTTCTTCTGCATAGTCCAATCTGCTATTGAAGTTTTCAAAGAAGACTTTGATTTCTTACATTATATTCTTTTAAAAAATATTTTACTTTTTTATTTATTTTAATTTAATGAGAGAGAGAGAGAGAGCAAGTCACCAGGTCCTGGACTCAAACTGTGGTTGGCCATGTGGGAATCCAGAGCCCATAACCACCATGCCACCTGCCAGCCTCTCTTACATTATATTCTTTATCTCCAGAAGTTCTGTTTGATTTTTTTTTAGTGTGTCTATCTCTTTCTGGAATTCCTTCTTCATGTCATGAAACAATTTTCTAATTTTCTCGAGTTGATTGTTCATTTTCTTTTGCATCTCATTGAGTTTTGTACAATGAATATTCTGAATTTTAATTCTGTCATTTCTGTGATTTCTTGTGTTTTTCTCATTGTTTGTGAGGAGTTGCTGTATTTTTTTGAGGGAGATACACTTTCTCTATTAAATTTTTTTATTATTATTCATACATTAAAACACTACACATCATTTAGATTGTAAAGAGATTTTACCCAGCATGATATACACCTCAGTCCAGCCCAGTTGCGACCAGCATACACATGCCCATCAATAGATACTAAGCTCTTATCTGTGTCCCACAAGTATCCTACCTCTCCATTCCCCCGCCCCAAATTTCCTACGTTCTTCCACTCCCACACTCTCTTTTCACTTTGTCTCTAGTGTCCATTACAGTTTTTAATACTTTTATGTTCTCCAGTCTTTCAGTCTCTACCATAGAGTGGCAGATAGTTGGTATATCTTAAGTGGAGACAAACAGTGTCTCTCTTTCATAGCCTGACTTGCTTCACTCAGCAACATATCTTCCATATTTGTACACTTTCTATCAAATTCCAGGGCTTTGTTTTTTATGGCTGAATAGTATTCCATGGAGTATATGTGCCCCAATTTTTTTTTTTTTTTTTTGGAGAGGTTTTTGCTATAGGGCATGTATGCTCACCAGAAATACAGAGAGAAACAGGGAGACAGAAAGTAAGTAATCACCCCCCAGGGGGGATGGCCACGTCTCAATCCCTTATCCTCCATTCTCCTCTCGGGATCTTGGGCAGACAAACACATGCGCCCAGTGTGAGTTTAAGCTGCTGGGTCCAGGATTCGAACCACGGTTGACTACATGGGAATCCAGCGACATAGCCATTACTCTCACTGCTGGTCCCTACGTGCCATAATTTTTCAATCCATTTATCTGTTTGTGGACATTTGGGTTGGTTCCATGTCTCAGCAATCATGAATAAGGCTGCAATGAATGTACATGTACAGGCGTTTTCCAACTGAGTGCTCTCCTGTCCTTTGGGTAGATACCCAGGAATGGAATTGCTGGATCATATGGCAGTGCTATTTGAAGGTCTTTGAGGAACCTCTATATCGTTCTCCACAGTGACTGGACCAATTTACATTCCCACCAACAGTGTAGGAGTGTTCCCCTTTCACCACATCCCCTCCAGCACTCATCAATATTTGTTTTTTTAATCTTCGCCATTCTGACTAGGGTTAGGTGGTATCTCATTGTTGTTTTGATCTGCATCTCCCTCACAATGAGGGATATTGAGCATTTTTTCATATGCTTTTTGGCTAGTCATATGTCTTCCTTAGAGAGTTATTTATTCAGCTCATTTTCCCATCTTTTAATTGGGTTAATCATTTTCTTCCAGGTAAGCTGCTTAAGTTCCCTGTGTGTTCTGGTTATCAGTCCCTTAGCTGAGGCACAGTTAACAAAAATTCTCTCCCATTCCAAAGGTTGTCGATTCACACTAATTACAGTGTCCTTTGGAGATACGCTTTCTGATTTTCTCTTTATTTCTTGAGGCTCTGCTTTGTTTTCTAGGCATCTGGTGAGGCACTCGCTTTTTCCTACTCACGTGGGCTAGGTTTCTGCTTATACACTCTGTGGTACTTTAGCTCCACACCAGCTTCTCTCTTGTTTCTAAAATTTTCTAATTCTGACATGACTGAGCACTGACTTGAGGAAACAGATTGTAAGGTACTAGGTAACAAGACACTCAAGCCTGATGGCCCTACTTCTCCTTGGCTGTGGGACCTGCAGAGTGCCTGGTCAGTGAAGAACCAGTCAAACACCCCCAATCCCTTACTGTCTCTGGGAGCTGTGCAGGTCCTCCCAAGAGTATGTGGGAGAGGTTCTGTGAGCCTGCTCCTTCCTCCTTGCTCTGGGACCTGCAAAGGGCCATGCTGACAATGGGAGCTGCCATATACCCCAATCTCTCTCTACCCCTTGAAATTTTAATGTTATTTCCTTCTTAATTCAGTTTCAAAACCTTATAGCCTCTTATTGGCTTTCCTCTCTCCCTGTTCCTTCAGCCAGCTTGCCCTGGGAACTTTACTTCAGTTCACACTATCCCAGCTCAGACACTGGCTCTTCACTTGTCCTCTCTCTCCCCGGATTATTATGACCTCTTATATAATAATCCTCACC
This sequence comes from Tupaia tana, assembly GCA_026018925.1. Lineage (NCBI taxonomy): Eukaryota > Metazoa > Chordata > Mammalia > Scandentia > Tupaiidae > Tupaia > Tupaia tana. The sequence continues at coordinate 16,447,172 of JAKSZU010000001.1, forward strand.
TAACACCTCCCTACACTGTAATTCATTTACATTTTGCTACTACATTAATATGTCAGTAAAGCATAAATTGAATCAGGCCACTGACCTCAAAGTCTTTAGTGTCTTAAAATTTTTCACAGAATTAAAGGCAGATAGCAGAGACCTAAGTGCCAAGTAAGGAATTTGCACTTAAATTTCCCCATCATCTATCCAATCTAGCTCTCAAGCCTCAAATTTTACTACTGCTCTCCTGATCACTGAATTTACTGACCCTGCATTCCTGTGGTTTCAGAATTCCATGCCATTAAAAACTCTATTCCTCCTCCCAACCTCTTGTTTTCCATCCTCTATCTCTATCTGCTCCCATAAATATCTGCAAACCTTAAGCATTCTCAAAGGTCCAACTCAACGTATTCCTTTTGATAATATTTCCTGATTCCTCAGGGCAGAAAATATATTTTTCTCCTCACAACTCTTATAATACTGTAAACATGCCATTTTTATGGAATTTAGCAGATGACATTTGTGTGCTAATTTGCATTTGAATTTGTATACATGGAATATTCCCCTATTTTTCTGTATGCTTCCTGAGGATATAACATATCTTATCACTGTAACAAGACTGTATTACCGAATCCATCCTAGTGTTGGGAGAGGTTCATAACACTTGTTCCATACATCTATTTTGTTTATAAAGTGATTGTTTGACTTTTCAATAACATGATTTATTTTCTCTTCTTACAAAGATATGCCTGAATATTCAGTCACAAATGAATTTTGCAGAAAACACTTCTTAATTGGAATTCTGCTCCGAGAAGTAGGTTTTGCCCTGCAGGAAGACCAAGATATTAGGCACTTAGCTTTAGCTGTCCTGAAAAATCTTATGGCTAAGCACTCATTTGATGATCGATACAAGGAACCAGTAAGTGTTTTTCTTTCTCTCGTCCCTAAACACCATTTAATGGCTCGCTGCATTAAACAAATATCATACCTACTGGCCTATTATTTCTTACGTGAATCATTTCTTTTGGCTGTCTTTTAACCTAGAAAAAGCAGGCCCAGATAGCAAGTTTGTACATGCCCCTATATGGCATGCTTCTGGACAACATGCCAAGAATTTACCTGAAGGACCTGTATCCTTTTACTGTCAATACATCTAATCAGGTAAGTTTGCACAATATTTCAATTTTCTAGTTTAATAAAGAATGTTTCTTTCTAGTATTTTTGCCATGAATAACAATTTGTCCCCATTTGTGAGCAAACTATACATTAAACAACAATTTTTGCTAGATATCTTGAAAAGTTCACATTAATGTCATTTGTTCCAGATTAGTCACTAGAGCCTTTTACCTGGTCCATTCCTTCAGTACTTTGTTTTCATTTTCCTCTGTTCTCTGCATCACCTTCCAATTCTTTCTAATTTCTTACAGATTCTTCTGTAACTTTTACAGATTCCTTGCATTTATGGCCCTATCCTCAGTGTATACCTTTCCCTCAACTCTTTCTCATTGCCTTTTTGCCCATACAATGTCAGTATAACCAACTGCCCTACTTACAGTCACAGCCCTAGAGTGACCTTCTTATAATCCTTCCTCCTCTTAGTCATGGCATGATAGTGACTTCACAACAAACCACTTGAGACCTGATGCCTGTGTTCAAATCCCAGATGAATTAACACACTGCTGAACCTAGAAACTCTAGAAGATATACCATCTAGAATCAGGGCTAAGGGCTATATCTTTACTTAGGGGGAGAGGGTGGATTTTCTTGTTCAAATGCTAGCAGTATCGATTACTATCTGGGTGACCTTAGATAAATTATCCAGCCACTTTAAGCCTTCATTTCTTTATTAAATAAGGTAAAATACCTATATCACAAGATCTTTATGAGCATTAAATTGTATAATAGAACACATGTGTCATAGAGTCGGCTTTGTCATTTGATAGAAAATGGATGAATATGAAAGATTTATTGCTGAGTGAAGCAAGCCAGGATATGAAAGAGAGATATTGTATGTCTCTCCTTGACACATATGAACTGTCCACACTCTATAGCAGAAACTGAAAGATTAGAGGATATAGGAGCATGGAAAATGGTTATGGATACTGGAGACAGTGTGGAAAGAGGGTGGGAGAAGGGGAAGAGTGTGAAGGAAGAAAATCAAGGAGAACAATAGAGAGGTAGGACATTTATGGGACACAGAAATGGATGATTATCTGTTGATGATAATGTGTACAGTATCCTCAACTGGACTAGTGTGAAGTGTATTCATGTTGGGTAAATTCACTTTTTAAGCTAAGTGATGTATAGTGACTGAATGTATAAAATAAAATAATAAAGAAAAATTTTAAAGGAATTTTAGATCAGGGTTGTAGATCTAGACAGATGCATCCATGATAACAACCTTGTAATTAATAATAAAAATAAATACTGATGCTGTTTAAGTAAAAAATAAATCTACTGCTAGTAATGTTTATATATATAAGATAATCCATGACCATAGTTATGTATTAGGTCATTGGGAAAACCATGATGTATTTTTCTGTACAAAAATGTGTCATGACTTTCTCGATTACCCAATATTATCTATAATGTAATCCATGAATATACCAATAACTATTCCAATAACTAGCCACTTACTCCATATCTAAGATTATCTACTACATTGTAAAAAAAAACTTTTTAAAGTCACATAAGAAATAAAATTGTGACTGAGGATATGAGTTTGACTATATTCATTTTCACTGCTCACTTTGGCAGAAAACTTTTGCTGAAATATAAAATATCATATATTTTATAAATATAAAGGTGCAATTAAAAAGGTATATGTGGGTTTACAATGTTGAAGTATTAATATCTTAATTCCCATTAATCTTTTATACACTTTGAATATAGGGGTCCAGAGATGATCTAAGCACAAATGGAGGATTTCAAACCCAGACAACTATGAAACATGCAAATTCTATGGATACATCATTTTCTAAAGATGTTTTAAATTCCATAGCAGGTACTTGAAACCTTCTGAGAACACTGTGTTAACTCTCATCTGTGTTTACACTGTACAGCATTGTGCTTTTTACCCAATCCATAATTCATTATGCATAATTTATATGGCAAAGTATATTTCATTTATGCAACCAAATAATCTTTTTACATATTTCTTTTTAATGCCATCAAGTGACTTCCTCTTCTACTTAGTGTTCACTTTTATTTGTCTGAAGGAGCAGTTTACTCTGATGTTATCCAATTGGTTCATTTTGGAAACAGGTTTAAGTTTTCATTGCATACATCCTTTTAAAACGTAATAGCTCTTCAACTTCAAAGGTTTTTTTAAGAACTATTTTGAAAATGTCATTTTAAGTTCTCATAATTTGTCAAAAGTTGAAACCTTCTTCTCCAAAAGTATCTTTATGAACGCTTACTAAAGCATTTTTAAAACAAGAGCTATCTTTCTTTAAAGTGCATTTTTAAGAAATCAAGGAACAACCTTTACCTTATTTGCATTCATTTTTTTAATTGCCAGAGAGTATGTGCACTCGCCAAAGAGAGAGAGAGGGAATCAGCAAGAAAGAGAGAGAAGAAAGCATCCCCCCACCATGAGGCACAGTCATGCAACATTCCTTTCACCATTTCTTCATCTTGTCAGTATTTGAGACACACACACACACACACACACACACACACACACTCACACAGACACATACACACATGCCTCATGTGTTTTTCAAGTCTCCAGGGCTGAGATTTGAACCACTGTCACCTATGTGGGATCTGGCTCTCTAAACCACTAGGCTATAAGGCTAGTCCATATTTCCATTACAGTAGTCCAAATTTTACCAAGTCATTAATGGTCACCAAAATAATACTTAAAGGGTTGCATATCTTTAATACCAATCCAGACTCTGTTAACCTTTCACAACAATGCTTTCATCTCAATAATCAACATCTCTTTGGTTCATCATTTTAGCATTTTTGTACCCATACATCTCATTACCATATGTGTGCTGTGGCTTGTGTTTACAGCATTTTCATCAATAGCTATTTCTACAGTAAACCATGCTGATTCCAGAGCATCCTTAGCAAGTCTCGACTCCAATCCAAGTACCAACGAGAAGAGCAGTGAAAAGACTGACAACTGTGAAAAGGTACAGCTTTTCTCCCAACGTATTAATTATCACAATTTCAAGTTAGTCTTATGCTTAATTAGTCCCCATGGGTTCTTTAATTCCTAGATCCCAAGACCCTTGTCTTTGATTGGCTCAACTCTTCGATTTGACAAATTAGATCAAGCAGAAACCAGGAGTCTTCTTATGTGCTTTCTTCACATTATGAAAACAATTTCAGATGGTAAAGAGAACTTTGAAAAATCAGATTTCAAAAAATAAAACTAAATTTTCAAAGAGTCTCATGCTGTATGGTGTTTCCTTTCAGAGACTCTAATTGCCTACTGGCAAAGAGCACCCAGTCCTGAGGTGTCCGACTTCTTCAGCATCTTGGAGTAAGTGTTAGAGTTGATGAGATAACACTTCTTTCTGGAATGTTCAAAATACTCCACTTTGCTATACTCTTTCCTCTCAAGGACCCATATTTAAATTACCTATCAATAATAATGCATAAAATAAGCAATGAAAATTTAATATTTTTCTTTCAGTATACTTAGTTTGTACAAAGAAAAGGATATGAATAATTAGAATGTGACTTTTTTCCCCTTTCTAGTGTTTGTCTTCAAAATTTCAGATACTTAGGAAAACGCAATATAATAAGGTAATAATTTTAATTTCTAATAGATGTAATCTAGTCCTTTAAAAAAGCATTATGATATATATTAATGTACCAGGTTAGATTTATAAATCTGTGTTATAAATCTTAAAATGCAAGTAAGAGTTTTAGGTTGGCTTCACTTTAGACATAGAAGTTTGAGGATTATCCAATACCCTTAGTAGATCTAGGAATGGTTAATGTTGTCTATGGGAAAAGCACAAAAACATACATTTTTAAAAGAAAACATTTCATGTAACTTCTGAATTAATTTAGCTATGATAGGTTTATACATATTATATAAGATACCTGTCTAAGAAAGTACTTCCAGTAAACTAAAAAAGAAAAAGTCATCTGTAATCACTTTGTACTGTCTCATTTTCCCATGAGAGATAACAAAGTCCTTAGCACCTTCACTAAACCCAATTTTATATTTCTAAAAGAAAATGTGATTTTATTTTACACTAATTTAGAGCATGTGAAATATTTTATTGTCCAGTAATTTGTCCATTTCCATTCTTTATATATCATATATAAATTATAAATGTTGAACTACAATTAAAATTCCAGTTTTCCTTGCAGAAAAATTGCTGCTGCATTTAAATTTGTGCAGTCCACCCAAAACAATGGAACTCTCAAAGGATCCAATCCTTCCTGCCAGACATCAGGTCTCTTGTCACAATGGTAATATCACATTTGCTCAGTATTTAAAATTATGTGCGTGTGTGTGTGTGTACATTATATTATATATTAGGTCATCAGGAAAATTGTGTCACATTTTTCTGCAAAAATGCATCATGACTTTCTCGATGACCCAATTGATTATATGTATGTATATATTATATATGTGTATATATGCATATATGGAAAGTGAATACACATACATGGATGAATGGATGGTTTAATGGAGAGATAAAAGGGACTCTTTATAAAGCTCATGGAACATATGTATTGTGAAAAACTATGCATAGATTTCCTTTGCAGCAAAATAAACTCATATTTAAATTCCATTTTTCACAAACACTTTGAAGTTCCCTCATTCATGTGTGTGTGTGTGTGTGTGTGTGTGTGTGTGTGTGTATTCGGATATATAACCCAAACTACATATGGATTTCAAGTAACTTTATATTTATCTGAAGAAACTCCTTAGATCCACCATGTACCCCACTATCTTATAAAGACCAAATAGGCAAGAATTGCATCTTATTTATGTGTTTTAGTGTACAATGCCTTGTATAGGATGAACATTAATGAATATTTCATTGGTTACTAATATCTTAGTAACAGAGCAAAATGAGGATCATGTCTCTCTACTATTTATAATTGTCATATTTTAGCAATTTCTTAAAACCAAATTGTTTCTTAAAGGGTCAAAGGAAGTGAGGAAGCATGGATAGCCCTATAAGCTCACAAGATTTCCTAGTCAGTAGGCTGGCTTGACTATGATTGAAGTCACTCTTTATTAGCCTACTTGATGGGAAACATTTGCCCTGAAACACTACCTCAGAGTTCCTCTGAGTCTAATAAATCAGAATTCCTTGCTAAAACTTTTCCCAGTTTGATTTACTCTTCCCAGAGGCATCATAGTAATATATAATATGAATATTTTAGAAAGAGTTTTAGGAAAAAATATCAGAATGATATATAGGCAATAAACGATAGAATAAATTCTGCCTCCATTCACAGAGACCTCTTGAAATTTCTCCCTTGAGTGAAAGTAAATGAAAATGATATAATGGGCATGTTTTGCAGATGGTAGTAGAACAGAGGAATTGCTACATAAAGTTAAGTAAAGAATTCCTTTCAACAGTCAATATAATAGCAACCCACCTGAGGTCACTGAAGTTCTGTAGAGCCTTGGTGGGTTAGAATTCAGGCATCTCCTGAAACATCTGGACAGGTCCTGACCATTTCAACCCCTTGCCTTTCAAAAACCAGGGGTTTTCCTTCATGAGTTCCAGACTGATGTAGACTCAAAATCTGAAAATAAATCAGTCTTGAAGGTCCAAAATGTACAGCCCAGAACTCATTACTCCTTATAACTTCAGGAACCATCCAGATTTCCTTGGCTACTGAAAACCAAAAGTCGGATCTCTTGGGACCCAACCAGACCATTTTACTTAGCCAGAACTAAGTAAGCCTGGAAGAGTGTGACAAAAGGGAAAACCATTGCCTCTTTTTCACACTTGGATCTTCAGAGAATCTCTTATTGCCTGCTTTTCTCACACAAGGGTATTTGGGAGTCATTTATATGACAGAAAATATTCCAAGAATTAACAGCTTATTTCCTTGAGGAAGTAATAAAGTCAGGAATAGGAAGTACGCCTATTCCACAACAACACTGGCTCATTTCCCCAGCTGGAAAGGCCATGGGGCATTAAATGAGTCATTGTAGACCATTGTCATTACCCCACCATTGTAGTATCAACAGCACAGAAGACCCTCAGCCACCCACGTTCCCCACAGGAGATCATGTGTCATCCTCCCTCTGGACATGACACAAGTGGGATAATAAATCATAAGGAATTTCTAAATATTAGGTCATCAGGAAAGTCACGACGTATCTTTCTATGTTTTTCTATGTAAAAATTCATCGTGATTCTTCCGACAACCCAATATAAAGACAGGGGAAGACAAAAGGATATTAGACCAGATTTTTCACTTTACCTCTTTAAAAATAATTTGATGCATCCAAGCTATCCAATACAAGCTATTGTATTTTTTGGTGTTCACTACTGTGCCTTCCTGATCATCCAGTAGCCAACTTAACATTCATGGAATGCCATGATTTCATTAAATAATAATGACTATACTTGAATAGCTTTGTTTTGAGTGTCTGTTATTCTATATATATAATCCTTCTAAACCCTATTTTGGCTTAAACAACATTTCTCAAAAAGTACTTTAGAAACCCCCCCTTCATTATGTCACCTGCAGTTGATATTTTTAATAAAAGTCTCTGTTCAAATTATTTTTATATTCGATTCAATGTGGAATATTTGAATATTTGAATCAACATATGAATATAACATCCTCAAGTAGCTTTAACGATTTTTCTTACTTGATTTTCAGGATGCACACCACTTCCAGTCATGAAGGACATAAGCAGCACAGATCGCAAACTCTACCTATAATTCGAGGCAAAAATGCACTGTCTAACCCCAAACTCTTACAGATGTTAGACAATACCATGACCAGTAAGTAAACCAGAAGTAATAAGAACAAGATGGTTACGAGTTTTTCTCTAGGTATGTGTGGGACATGAAACACATTATAATTGCCTTTCAGAAATGTAAGGAATGGCATGCTAGTAAGATTACCACTTTAAGGTTTGTATAGCTCTAGGAATGTTTCTTACAGGGAAGGACCACCAGGAAGTGGCTAACCAATGTAGTGCCCTTATGGGGAAGAAGGAGAAAGACAAAACTCTCAACATACTTCGCTTAGTGTAGCCTCCCTGAAAACATGTGACTTTTGATATTAAGGAGGTCATTGGGTCTCTCTCAACCAGGCTATTACTACTGTTTACTGTAAAGGATAAAATAATCCATGTGCTGGAAGCAGAAAGCATGACATCTTGAATCCAGAAATACACATACTCCAGCTTGTGAATGAGGAAAAATGGGACCTAATTTTTCTTTCATAGCATGTGATTGTTAGCAAATATGGACACATGGATCTTATGGGTGTTAATGAAGGTTTATGCCTTAACTTGTAAATATACTTTGTCCCTTTCCAAGGGAGCCTTTAGGGCAGATTGTCCACTAAGACTGTACAGTTGGGCTGTTAGCCCTTGGCACAGACCTTGAAACAGCCTGATAATGGAAGAAACACAACCCTGTCAATGATTGGGTTCATGGAAAGAACTAAGAGATAATAGAAATGGTATAGCTGACATAAATATGAAAGAGCAATCACACTGAAGACTGTCTAGTGTGTTTAAAGTCAATAAGGAAATTAAATAAACAAAAACACTTTGAATAAGTTATTAATAAAATGCCAGTAATCCCTGGATCTATTGTAATAGAAGAAAATCCTTTATAAAGAATTGTCTTAGGCATTTATGTGTGTTTTACTTTGTATTTTGTAGGCAACTCCAATGAAATAGACATCGTGCACCATGTAGACACTGAAGCCAATATAGCCACAGAGGTTTGCCTCACAATTCTAGACCTGCTATCACTCTTCACTCAGATTCACCAGGTGAATATGATCATTAGCTTTCTGCAAAGTGATAAAATGGGAGCTAGAAAAGTCACATGAAGCCAGTTATAAATCAGTTTAAGTGTGAGTGGAAAACTTGTTAAAAATGAGATAGAAAATCATGGAAAATGGTTGCAGATAGTGGTACCATGTGGGAAAAGGTTGGGAGCTGGGAGAGTGAGAGAAAGGCAATCAATGAGAAAAATAGAGAAGCAGGATACCTGGAGGACTGTTGATGACAGTGTGTATGGCATCTTTAACTGGACTGATACGCAGTGTGTTCATGCTAGGAAAATTCATTTTAAAAGCTGTGTTGAATGTACAGTGATTAAATGTATAAAATAAATTTTTAAAAATAATAAAATAGATTTAAAAAATGAGACTCGGGGCCAGCAGGTGGCATAGTGGTTAAGGCACTGGACTCCCACATGAACTGACCACAGTTCGAGTCCTAGACCTGAAAGTTTGCTTTCTCACTTTCCCTTTCTGCCTCTCTCTGGTCAAATTAAAAAAATAATAATAAATAAAATAAATTAATTAATTAAATAAATCTTTTTTAAAAAGATTTTTTTAATGATATTCACATTCTATTACAAGTTGACTAATGCTTGCTTAATATGCACACATATGTATTTTACCATTGTCATGTAAGAGGTATGCCTTCCTAATTTCTCCTGCTTCATTGTCAGGCAAGGTAGGCTGAGTGAAATATGACTCTCCTCTTGCAACAGGAAAGGGAAAGACAGTGATGCTCTGTATTACATTACAATGAGGGCCACAAAACTGATAATGCTGAGTATCTGTGTGTACAGCCATTCGTATGTCATTGATGAAATGATATCCCCAACATACCTGTTAAATGGCTAAGTTGAGAAAACTGATCACACTAGGATGTGGAGAGACTAGACTCTCATTCTCTGGTGGTGGGAATGCCAAACCATTAAAAAACGAACAAACAAAAAAACTGGAAAATAGGATGGCAGTTTCCTAAAATGTTACTCATAAACATATCGTGTGACCTGCCATTCCAATACTAGGTATTTACTCAGGAGAAAAGAAAACATATCTCCTTATAAAACTTCTTACACATATATACATAACAGCTTTATTTTTAATAGCAAAAAAAAAAAACTGAAAACAACCCAAATATATCATTGTACATCAGTGTACAACAAGAGGTGAATGGATTAAAACATTTCTTCCATATCTATATACACAAGACCAATACCCAGTAGTAAAAAGGAATAAACCACTGATACATGCTACAACATGGATGAATCTCAAGAAGCCAAGCAAAACAAGAGTATATACTGTGGTGTTCTGTGGATATAATTTTTTTCTGTGTGGCAGAAAAACTTTTTGAAGTGTTTCATCTTACATACATCTTGTGGATTCACAGTGCTCTTTGGTGTAGTAAAGGCTCTGAGACACTCTACTGTAATCTATATAACTGTTCGATTTACCCCTCCCCCAGTTTTGGTGTTTTTTTTAAGTTTTTGCTATAAGGTATGTGCACACACCCAAGAGAGACAGAAACAGAGATGGGGAAAGTGAGAAACCATCTTCCAGGGCATTGGCCACACTGTATTCTCTTCTCTTCCAGTCTCCTCTCTGGATCTTAGGAACCTACACATGTACCTGGTATAAAGCCACTAATCCAAAACTCAAGCCGCACAGCTGGCCATGTGGGATTTAGCCACCCTAACCTCCATATCACCTGCTGGTCCTCTTCTCCAAGTTTTTGTGTGAACTGAACCCCTTTTTTTAAAAATTATTATTATTATTTAATTTTATTTATTAATAATTATTTTTTAATTTCCTCTAGGGCACATGCACTCACCAGACAGACAGAGAGAGAGACAGACAGAAGGAGAGTAAGAAAGCAAGCCACCAGGTCCTCAGACCAGTCGGCCATGTGGGAGTCCAGCTCATCAGCCACCATGCCACCTGCTAGCCCTACTGACCACTTTTTTATAGAACACCTCATTTCACTTTGGGAAAAGTTTGGAGAACACCATACAGATATGCTAATCCCTTTTTCTTAAAATGCAATTTAATTATAAGGCAGGTCAGTTTCAAAATTAGGTTAGCTGATGGAAACATATAGGTGTACTTTAATGTACAAAGACCATTGTGCATTATAGAGGCCAGCGATCCATGGGTGTTTGGAAATCTTTTTATTTTGTGGCTTAATGAAGGGACTGAGGAGTGAGAATAAGATTCTCTCTAATGAAAACTGATAGGATAACATGATAATGAAAATGATAATTAATGATGTAATTGTAGGTGCTAGGTGATATAAAATTTTCAAAAATGCAAACCATCAAGTCAGAAAGCAGATCAGTGATTGCCTAGGAATGTAGAGAAAGGTGGGAGAAAGGAATTACTTACAAAGGTATTTTTAAATTTCTGGAAGTGATGGACATGTTCATTATCTCAATTGTGGTGATGGTTTCATGGCTGTCACTGTCAAACTTATCAAATTGTACATTTTGAATATGTGCAATTTATTATATGTCAGTTACACTTTAATAAAGCTATTAAAAACATTTGCAGCTCAACCAAATGAGCTTACAGACCCAAACTAGTACATTAAAAATTGAGCCAGGAAAATTTGGATCCATTGAATAAAGTCTCTACATTCAATTGCATGATTTTTGTCAAAAAAGTCCTACTTTCAGGTGAAAAGTCATTATGGCAGTAGAAAACTCAGCAACTGTATTTTGATTTACTGTTGCTTAATGGAAGTGTCACGAGAATCTCACATATTACAAAGGCTTTCCCAGTGCCTTCAAGAACTTCATCTCCTCTCTCTCTTGACCCCAAGCCACTCACCATGTACCAGTCACCCTAGTCTTTCTCAGTCTTGAACTCATAAGCTCCTGTCCCACACACCTTTGTACTGATTGTTTTCTTCTCCCAGAACAGTTCTTCCAGATCTTTCAAGGGCTCAGTTCATATGTCAAGTCATCCATTAGAAAGATCTTTGCTGACCACCCTATCAAAGAAATCCTACCCCCAAAGTAGTCACTCTCTAACATATACTCCTAGCCTGTTTTCGTAGTCATGTTTTTTTAATCGCTGTTGCAGTAAGTTGCACTGGGAACACAAACTACGTCTTCTTATGCAATACTTCATTTCCAGCATTCTGAATGTGCCCAGCACATGGTAAATTCACAAGAAACATATGTTGAAAGATTATAAATGTTCTTTCAATTCCAAAATAACATGTTTTCTGAACTTTCAGAGACAACTTCAACAATCTGACTGTCAAAATTCATTGATGAAAAGGGTGTTTGATACCTACATGCTGTTTTTCCAAGTCAACCAGTCGGCCACAGCACTGAAACATGTGTTTGCCTCCTTGAGACTGTTTGTATGCAAGGTAAGGATCCTCTGGGTTCTAGGAGAACTCAGTTAAGGATAATAACTTAACAATAATCCTTGCATCTGTCGGTAGAGAGGGAAGAAGGTTTGTCTTCTTCTATTTTAGTTTTATTAGACATTGATTCCTCATCTCAAAATGAGTCCACAGCCTTGATAACCTATTTTCTTGGATCTTAAGAGGGAACAGTAATAGCATCTTGTCATCAACTCTTTGGTGTTTGTGGCAGAGTTAGGTAAAACGTACGTCCTCAACTGCCATATCCATCCACACCAAGTTAAAGATTCTATCGGGTGTTTGGAAAAGAGTCACGATATCTTTTTTATGTTTTTCTATGCAAAAATGCATCATGACTTCCAACAATCCAATACACTGAAGTGAGTATAACTGTCTCTCAAGATACCTATTCATAATACCTGTGATTTTAACAATGACAAATGAATAGAGGACATTTCAAAACTTTCACTCAGTTATTTAAGGTTGTCATCAGTTATTGATATAGGGATGTTTACAATGTAGAGAATAATTATATCTATGAAGAAATGAGAAATTCTAAAATACATTTTAATAAATAAAATTATATCCTTCTCACTTGCAAATGGGAAAAAAAAAAGACTAGGTTTGGAAATAAAGAAGAGGGATTGTTTTCTATGGTATTTTAAAGACGAGAATGAACAGGGCAAGATGGCGGAATGTTGCTCACTGTGGGTTCTTCCATTTCCGTAGTTTCCTTCGGCATTCTTTCAAGGGCCAGCCGACCTCTGTGGCTCATTCTGCTATGAAGTCCTAAAATGCTGTAACCACAGGTCACGGTCGACTCAGACAGAAGCCTCAGCACTTCTATACTTTTTCATGAGGAAGAATTTTGAATTTAACAAGCAGAAGTCAATTGTGCGGTCCCACTTACAAGTAAGTGCTTCTCATTTTCATCAAAGCTGTTGTTAAAAACACTGATTAGCCAGAACACTATGGAACTAAGGTATATCTCAAATAAGCCAACAGAAACTCTTGGAAAGATGGCCTGGCACCATAAACAATTCTGCCTGGCAGAGAGGATTAGAGAAGCTATATGAAAGAAATCGTACCATAAAATAACCTGGACTTTTCCAGCCCAGCATTGTAATTAGTAGAGATAGCAAAATAGCAGCCACAACCAGAGGATCATCTTGAGGAAGACTTTGAAGGAAGAAAAACAGACTGATCTTTGCTAGCAGATGGTATATCACAGAATATTTGGTAGGCAGGGGTGAATTGAGAAGGTTTATGTGTGACTTGTGTGCTGGGCATTTGCTTTTCAATAGTTTGAGTAGCTGACATGTAAATATTTTCTCAAAAATATTTAAAATCGTACTCTGTTGTTATAGAGTCACAAACAAAATTATAATTTTATGATATATAATTTTATTAAATTATTATAATATATAAATATCTTGAACACTATCTTTAAAACTCAGTTTTTTGAAATTTTGAAAGTTGTTTATTAACTGTCAAGAACTATAGAGAATGAGCAAAATTTTTTTTTTATATGTAGAGTAAATGTTAGTGGGGAAATGTAAAAATAAATAAATAGATAATTTTTAAAATTAAAAAAAAAATAAAACCACTAGTCTGCATCAGCATTGATGAAATGCATGCAAATGCATGCACTTTTCTAGCCCATCCTCCAGATTACTCCTTAAATCTGCCCATCACGCTCAACGCTGGGTTACAGGAGGAGCACACCTGAGCAGAAGTCAACTAAGCCCATGTCTCTCCTTGTGCTTTCCTTTTTTCTGCTGGGGAATAGAATCACACAGAAGGGACAACAGAAGTCAGCAAGTTCTAAGAAGCCAAACCTTACCATCTTCCAAATGCATGCAAATTTCTTTCTTTGATTTATCCAAAGATTCCAAAATTTATGTATTGTCCCTCAGATGATAGGAAATATCCTTACCCAGCTTTCTGAAGACTTGGTAGGTGAAGACGTCATTCATTGAACTTACAGGGAGAAATTAAGGATCTGTTCATCCTATCCAGTATATTTCTCTACATATACTATTTCTGGTTTTGCTTTTAGGAGTTCATTTTTCTTTTCTCTTCCAGCTCATCAAGGCCGTAAGCCAGTTAATTGCTGATGCTGGGATTGGAGGCTCTCGGTTTCAACATTCCCTTGCAATTACCAATAACTTTGCCAATGGAGACAAGCAAATGAAAGTAAGAAATGCTTTGTAGGCTTTCTTTTATTTTCCCCTAGAGAGATTTTTGATATAGGGTTTGGTTACTCACCAGAGAGACAGAGACAAAAAGCAAGAAATCACTCCCCAGAAGGGAGGGCCATGCCACCGTCTGTTCTCCTCCATTCTCCCCTTAGGATTTGGGGCATGCACACACATGCGCACAGCATGAGTTTTAAGCCACTGGGTCTGACGTGCAAATCACAGTCAGCCATGTAGGAGTCCAGTGACATAACTGCTACACCATCTGCTGGTTTCACGTAGGCTTCTTATAAAGAATTAGGAATAAACTGAAGAGGATATTTTTATATCAAATGCATTTAAAAATATATAAATTGGGACCAGCAGTTAGTGTAATGGCTATGTCGCTGGACTCCCATGTAGTCGACCGTGGTTCGAGTCCCAGACCCGGCGGCTTAAACTCATGCCAGGCACGTGTGCATGCATGCCCAAGATCCCAAGAGGAGAATGGAGGAGAAGGGATTGCAGCGTGGCCACCCCCCCCCTTGGGGGTGATTTCTCACTTTCTGTCTCTCTGTCTCTGTCTGTCTGGCGAGCGCACGCGCCCTATAGCAAAAAAATAAATAAATAAATAAATAAATATATATATATATATATATATATATATATATATATACATACATATATATATATAAATTTCCAAGATATGTAGTTGAATGGTATGTAACAAGAAGATTTACCATAATTATCTAGAAATGTAGTGATTTCACTTATAATACCATTCTTAAGAAGAGTCATCTTATCTTTTAACACCTTCTGAAGACTTCTTCTTGAGTCATTGTATTGAGAAATCCATGGCTAAAGCTAGGCTTCAGTCATGGCTAGAACCAGAAATTAAAATAATACTTTCAGACCTCCTCCTGCTACTGCTTCTATTTTGCCTTTTCCTCTACATCCCAGTTCAATATTCCTCTTCATTCGCTTCATTCACAGGTAGGTTTCTCTATGGGCTGGCTCTCAGAAATGCTGAAGTCACTGGTAGCATCTTACAAGTAGGAATTCATCTTGTTCAGTAGCTCCAATTGAAGTTCAAGAACTAGATCACTTTGATTCAAATTTTTATATGTGCCTCCCTGAAACAGCCACTGTAGCCTGAGAGAGCAAAGAACATAACTGGCCACGCCAGTGGTACGTGTCACTATAGTGTCTAGAAGGGAAGTCAGACCCATTTAAATCATATAGAGTCAAGAAGGGGAGGATCTCGAGGTTGATCAGGTAGGCTAGAACACAAAAATTTAGTATCTACTACAGTTCTTTTTTTATTTATTTATTTTTAAGTTCTTCCATGAGCGAAGGAAACAGATCGATAGTACCCCCAACAGGGTTTCAACATCACAATCCAACCCTATCTTTAGCCAGGTCCAGACCATGGGTACAAGTGACTGGCACACTCAGGGACGTCCCCAAACATGAGCACAGTACCTTCCCACGTGGGTCAGGCATGTAGAGTACTGTGTTTCACCACTGCACCATTGTCTTGCCCTTTGCTGCAATTCTTATCTCCAAATGTGTATGACCACAATCATGACATAAATGTAGAGAATGCATATATTCATGAACAATATATGAAATGAACCAAACTGTGATGCCAAGCTATAACCAATAGCACAACTTGAAGTAAGTTAACTTATGAATTTTATGCAGTTAATGACCCAGGCTCTCTCTTTTCCAAAGAACAGCAATTTCCCAGCAGAGGTGAAAGACCTGACTAAACGTATAAGGACTGTTTTGATGGCCACAGCTCAGATGAAGGAGCATGAGAAGGATCCTGAGATGTTGGTGGATCTCCAGTACAGCTTGGCAAACTCATATGCAAGCACCCCCGAACTACGGAGGACCTGGCTGGAAAGCATGGCCAAAATTCATGCAAGAAATGGAGACTTATCCGAGGTGGTTAAGCAAAGGCTCAGCAATGCTCTATCAGCATGCCTCTCTATCTGTGCAATTGGGTTTTCATTTAGAGCCTGAATCATGAAAAGTTACCGTATTTTTCCATTTATTTATGTATGAACCAACTATATTTTATATACAGTAAGTTTGCATATAGGATTCAAGGATGTCTGGCTCCATGTAAATGCAATCAAAAGAAGCAACATTGGTGGAGCAAGTGCAATTGTATGACATGCACTGCAGAGCTGAATATTAAAAATCTGAGACTGAGACCAGCAGATGGCATAATGGTTATGTTGCTGGACTCCCGCATAGTCAACTGCAATTTGAGTCCCAGACCTGGTGGCTTAAAATTCATGCTGGACACGTGTACATACATGTCCAAAATCCCCAGAGGAGAATGGCGGAGAAGAGATAGTGGCATGGCCATCCCCACTGAGGGGTGATTTCCCACTTTCTATCTTTCTGTCTCTCTGGCAAGTGTACAGTTCCTATAGCAAAAATCTCTCAAAAAAAAAAATTTGAGGCTGAGAAGGATGGTGGTAAGAGTGTCTGGAAATTGAGTTATATAAACCAATGTTCTGTGTTTTAAAAGTTCTCCCCTGGGAACCAGCAGTTAGCGTAATGGCTATGTCGCTGGACTCCCACGTAGTCGACCGCGGTTCGCGTCCCGGACCCGGTGGCTTAAAACTCACGCCGGGCGCGTGTGTGTGCGTGCCCAAGATCCCGAGAGGAGAATGGAGGAGAAGGGATTGCGGCGTGACCATCTCCCCTGGGGGGTGATTTCTCGCTTTCTATCTCTCTGTCTCTCTCTGTCTGTCTGGCGAGCGCACGAGCCCTATAGTGAAAAATCTCTCCAAAAAAAAAAAAAAAAAAAAAAAAAAGTTCTCCCCTGCAACTGCAGTTGAATTGGAGAACTTGCTACCATGGTTAGGGGTAATTAGCCCTAGTTTACAGCTAATTAAAGAAGAATTAACACTCTGAAGTGCCATGTTAGAAGTCAACTATGTGGAGAGTATAAATCAACATTTAACTTTTTATGTTAGTGCACAAACTGAGTGGAGTTAAATGCTGCAATTCACAGCAGCCAAAGGCTTCTGAGTACCACATGGGAAAGTTCTGCACTGTTCCCAGCTATAAGCCTCTTTGGGGAAGAGATTAATTTGTCTGGGACAGTCCTAACGTCTGAAGCTCTTCTAAACCCAGGTGGTAATCAGGGGCTCTGAAATGGAAGGCAGAAGTCTGACTTGTCAGTAATTTGATGGGAACAAGAATGAAAAGCCCCAGTTTCCTCGAAATGCCCTGAAAATGGTTAAATCCCTCCATAAAATTTCCAAAGTAAAAATGTTGACTTCATTTGGAATCTTTGACATGTTAAGTTTTAGTGTGTGTTAAGTGATGTTCAAGGTTTCACAGGAGATACTACCATCCATGCAATCTGGTTTGGAAGGATCATACGTGTTATCCCTGCTCACACCATTCAGTCGAGGGCTAACTTGTAAAAGCAATAGAAATTTGAAGAAAGATCACTACTGCAGGGAGAAAAAGTTGGCAGATTATTTTTATTTCAAATTTAGATCCAGATACTAATGCTTACAGGGAAAAATAAAAGCCCAAAACTAAAAAATAAACAAGAAGGGCCTGCAGGTAGTGTGGTGATTAAGGTGTTGGACTCCCACATGGCCAACCACAGTTCGAGTCCCAGACCCGGTGGCTTGAAAATCACACTAGGCACATGTGAATGCATGTCTGGAATCCCAGGAAGATAATGGAGGAGAAGGGGTTACGGCATGGCCATTCCCTCTGGGGGAGGCGATTTCTCACTTTCCTTCTCACTGTCTCTCTCAGTCACTCTCCAGCGCGTGCATGTGCCCTATGGCAAAAACCTTAAAAGCAAGAAAAATTAGAGTGAGGAAAATAATTCTATGGAGAAATTCTTCAGATCAGTTCATTTGTCAGCCTGAAAACTACATTAGTAAAAACAAACCAAAAAAATCTCAATTGCTCGTTTTATTCTTAATGGTGGATTCTTTTTGGAAATCTAATCTACTGTTAATTTTGATTCTGTCTTAAGAAGGGATTACTCCACAAAACATAATCTGACTTGGAACAGTGACATGCTTAGGTTAGTCCTAGTTAGAGAAAGGGTAAAGCTTGTCCTCTGAACCCCCAACCTCTTTTTCTTTCTTGTTGCAGGCTGCTATGTGCTACATCCATATAGCTGCTCTCATTGCAGAGTATCTGAAAAGAAAGGGTAAGATGACACACAGATGACCATGTGGGGGGGGGGGGGGGGGAAGTCCAGCAATGAACACACTGAAATCTAACATACAATATACAATTAATTTATTAATTTTGGACCTTATTCATCTCAGTTATGTGTATTCAGTAACATACATTTACACAGATGGTTCTAATTATGCTGTACTTTTACATTTTAGCACTTTTACATTAGCGTTTTTACACTTATTTATTTATTTATCCCATGAGAGAGAGTGCTAAAGAGCCAGGTATCCCTAGTAGGGTCTGCAGGCTGTAGTCTAACCCAGTCTCAGCCAACTTGGATCATGGGCACAGCTTCAGGCCCCCAACAAGCTCAGGGAGGTATGGGGATGGGAACCCAGGATCAGTCCTGTGTGGGTCCATTACATTACCGTTGTGCCACAACCTGGTCCATAACCTGTGTATTTTACATACAGCAGAGCTAACTGTAAGCTTCTTGGTTCAAAAGACTATGCATTATTGACTAACAATTTATAATTTCATAAGCTTGTGTTAACACAAACATGTAGCAATGTTCTAACCTCATCTTGCACTACCATAGGTTACTGGAAAATGGAAGTGATTTGCACACCATCCCTGCTCCCGGAGGAGTCCCACCCTTGTGATAGCAATCCATTACTAACAACTCCAGGTGGAGGAAGTGAGTGATCTAACTGTGCTCCTTTACCGCCAGGGCAGAGGAAACCAAGTGGCTCTTTACTTAAAATTTACTTCACCAAAGCTTTCTTAAATGAATTCTTAGAAGCAAAAATTATCTTAGATCTACATAACTTACTCAAAAAACCGTACACTCCTGTCATTTGGAAACCCCCATCCAAAATATGTGATGCTTAGATTACTGAGAAGTTCTCAGCCAGTAGGCCTGTGTGTTAGTCAATATTCAGGTTTACAAGATAAGGCCATATTAACTCCCAATCTACAAGCCAGTCTGCCCCATTGGAATTTGATTATGAAATTGCTGAATTGTTTAAAATTGTGAGAAGAATCTATTTTAATTTGTAAATGTCATAAAACTGTGTATTCCAAATAAGAGATTCAGTAATAGACATACACATACACTACATATATAGGACTTGATCATTAGTGTTTCATTTAATTTTTTTAAATCATCAACTGATTCTATTTGTAACATGTAATTTGCAGTAATGATTTCTTTCAATTAAAATATTCCATCTTTAAGAATGATAAAGAGGATTTTATTAATGGCTGAAGAGTAACCCTTTGTGAAAAAATATGATAGTACAGTTAATATATTATGTCTACATTCTCATGCAAAAGTTTGTTCACACTCAAAGTTGATGAGCCACACCTGTATGAGATAAAACTATTTTAACTTTCAAAATGCAGTAGAGAACTCAGTATATGAACAACAGAATACATCTTTAGATGCTCAAACAAAAATACCTAGACAAAATGTAAATGGCCTTTTGTTGCAGTATCTCAGAAACATAATTCCTTTCTTATCCCTTTAAGTATGTGTATATTTACAGAAGGTCTTTGTGGATTTTGTAGATAAGACATCTGAACCAAAGTTAAGTGTAAAACAGTGAAGTCACTTGTTTGGAGGACTTTGGACAAAAGACCAAACCTGGCATTATGAATCACATCCACGTTAAAATTCAGGAATCTCCTTGTTTAGTTCTATACTTCTTAGTTAGCCTTACTTTTACATGTAATGCATCAAAAGCATCACTTTTTTTAATTTAACATGCCCTGTCTCTTCATCTATTTTTAATCATAATCAGATACCAGAAATTTTCATAAAGATTGCTGTGAATCCTAAATAAAAATGATAGTCAATAAAACGGATAAAGCCAGGTGTCAGTTTGAAAAGTATGGAAGCATATGTTCCCAAAATTTGTGTGAATCATCAATATTTGACATATTTTATATGTTTGCTTTTATGCCTAAGATGATATTGGAATAAAAGGATGTATTTATTTAGTAAACTTTAAAAGGAGGAAAGGATCATTTACAATACATCAGTATATATTCATATTCATCAGCATACATCTGAAGTATGTGGAAATATATTTGAAGTCCATAAATATATTTTTTACGTTGTGATGTTTCTGAATCAGAGGAGTACACTATTCCTCCCCCCACAATGTGCACATGATAAAAATGTAGGTGAATTTAGGTCACTCCAGAAAGTCTAGCTGTCTCAATGGTACTAATAAGCTACCTTCTTCCTGCAGGAAGTATATTGTGACTTCTTTGAGAACATGTAATTTAACACATGTATGATTACAAAGAAATGTTATGGTACAAAGTTAAGAGAGTAGAATTTGTTTTGCAAAAGCAAAGATTAGGTTGCAAAAATAATTTTATTTATAATTTCTTTCATGTTTTGGGAGTAGTTACATGGCCAACAAGCCAATTATTAAACATAGAAATGTCCTCAGCTAGAACATTTAAAGCACTTGCTATATGGAAGGCACTGTACTAAGCACTGACCCAGCAGTATCTCAATTAACTGCCAGTAGTAAGTCCAGTAAGTGCTATTACCACTTTTTGTTTGTAGGGAAGAAAACCAAAAAAGCTAAATAACCTACCCCAGAGCCAAAGTTTAAAGTGTATTCCACACTACTCGCATCCGTTCCCTCTTCTGGGAAAATTACCCACTGTCAGCTGTTTTCACATATATCCTTAGAGCCAAACTTTGGTGGTCAAAACGTTAAGAAAATGTGAGGTTTCTAGACAATGCAAAGATAATGCAATGTACAAATTAGTGCATATTGAGCATTGCCTTTAAATTAATCATACCAGGTATTTTCTCCAATAGTAATGTTTTATAACCTTTCAACAACATCCTTGGAGATGGATATTAACATCTACAGTTTAACAAAAGAAGGAAACAGGCTTAAACCAGAACATTGGAGCTACATCTTCCTACAAATCCTATGTCCTATACATAATCCTGTGCTAGTTCTTTTTAGAAAATGTGTCACCTGAAAGTGATACAAAATTACAAAAGGAGAATATTAGTTACCTGGCAGAGAGTATCTGTCATCCTTATCTAACCATTTCTCTGGTTGTGTGAACTTTATAATACTAACACTTGTACTTTCATGAAGAAAGACATTATCTAATCAAACCAAATTTGACTCAAATAATAATATTTCACTCTGGTCTTCCCAAGGCATGTTCTCTATGGGATGGCCAGCTTTTCTGAGTATTACACCAAATATTAAAGAAGAAGGAGCAATGAAAGAAGATTCAGGAATGCAAGATACACCATACAATGAGGTTAGACTAAGATATCAAGCATGCACTAATTAAATAAAAATATATGTTTAATTGTGTCATTAATCTAAATGGGGGGAAGCTTACTCAGAACTCAGAAAACATTGCTTTATAATATGACTTAGCTAAACAAAGTGAAATTTTCCAACTAAAAGTAAACCAAGATCAATAGATGTCAGATTCCATTGCTAAAGCATCATTTTTGCCATGCTCAAAGAATTTATACTCTTGAGCAAGACAGACTTCCCTTGGGGTAGGTAGTAGCCAGTTAAAAATAGATGCCCAGTAACTATAAATTTAGGGATTATATGTGGTTATAATAAAAAGGGGAACAATTTTTACATGAAAATAGTTGGATGGGGATGGATGAAACATAAAAGCTGTCCATAGTTTGGGGCTGGGTCTTGACATGTGATAGGACATGAAATGGGAAAAGATTCTGATAGGTTCAGCAACAACCTAAGTGAAGCTATGGAGGTGAGAAAGAGTTCCAAGAACAGAGCAGTATGGTATGCCTGGCCAAAGTGCAAGGTCAATGGCGGAATGTCGAAAGAAGGGTCACTGAGAGGGAGGTTAATGCCTGAGGGTGGTCTCCTTGAATAGCATCTTAGGGTTTGGTCAACAACTCATTATTGGAGTTCCCACAAAGAGCAGATTTCTATTTGGGAAAGAAAGATTACAGAGAGCAGCAATGGTAGAGGGAAAACATTTGCTAGAAAACGGCTGTAGGGGTCTGAGTGACAAAACAGGAGTTTGATCTCAGTCAGTGGCAGTAGGAATGGAAAGAACTGGAAAGACCAGAAGGTATTTTAGAGCTATAAACTAGCACATTGGGAGCATTGACCAGGTGATGGTAGTGAAAGGGAAGAATTCCGAATGACACCACCAGCCTTCAGTTTCAGGGAGGAGCCACAGCATGAATCATGTCAGTCTCACTTTCATTGGGGAAATTGCAGAATATCCTGGTGGAGCAGCTGTATATGTGTGTGGAGTTTCTCTGGAAGTCTGAGCGATACGAACTCATTGCTGATGTCAACAAACCCATCATTGCTGTCTTTGAGAAGCAGAGAGACTTCAAAGTATGTATTTTAAACCCTTTGAAGTTAATTAAAAGATCTCACTGTAAATTGGCAAATTACTGAACAGTTTCCCAAGGTAGAAATTCCCTATATTTATGTCACTGACATCTTCATGACATCTTTCCATTTATGGTTTCAGAAACTGTCAGATCTCTACTATGACATTCATCGGTCATATCTGAAAGTGGCAGAGGTGGTGAATTCAGAGAAGAGGCTGTTCGGTCGTTATTACCGAGTGGCATTTTACGGGCAGGTAAGTTGACTAGAAGCCACAGGGTCATAAATTGTGTTGAGCAGCTGGCTGTGGTCTTTAATTCTTTATGATATCTGACATTTGGCCAGTGAATTGAGGAGTGTGGATAGAGATGTGTCTGAGCATACTTGAGTGTATTCCTAGTTGTGAAGAGCTACAGGTTTGTCTGCAGGACTTTACTAAATTGGGGAACAAATTGGTAGAGAAATCCATGGGCCAAGCTGAATGCGGACCCAGCTAAAATCAATGATTTCTGACTTCTTAGAGAAAGAAGATGAGTATTTTTTAACATCCTCTTCTTTCCAGCTCACACTAAAATATGTAATTCTGTTTGTCATGTATTAAAGTGAAACAGGAACATAGAACATTTCTTAAGCATTGACATTTATAGCATTCTAGGAAATAAAAGAATGCCTACGGGCTCCAACACATCAAATCTTTGATTTTACAGTCCTATAATTTATTCTCTCCTAACTTTCAAACCATCACTGTTTCCAGGCAAAACATATATGGTTATTTAGTTTCCTGTATTGCAGGTCAGTGTAATTTTTAAATGACCTTTCTCAGCTTATTGCATAGTCAATAAACAAGACTGAAAATATTAACTAGCCTTAACACTGACCTGAAATCAGATGTATCACGTCCTGGTTATGAATGTCTCTGATCAGTGCTTCAATGGGATCAATCATAGCTCCACCTTGTTTCTTTACAGGAAGACTTTCAATACTCTTCTGTTTCAGCAGATGTGTTTCAGACGGTTTCACTGGTGGATAAACACCCCTTTCTTTAACTCACGGTTGCAGTGACTCTCAGACATCCCCCTTCTTTTCCTCTCTTCATGTAAAACACTCTTGCACGTAGGTTCTTATTCTCCTCTGAGTCTTTAAGGCAGCACCTGAAGGAGTCAGGTCCACCTGGCCATTCTAGATTACTTCCCACTGAAGTCTTTCAGAACCACAGAGCTTCGTCTAATCAGCAACGCCAGCTTAAAAACTAACTTCTGCATCAAAGATAGATACTCCCTCCCTGGGAAGAAAAGGATCAGCAAGCAACCACTTTTTAAACACAAACAAACTAACCCAAGCTGGTTTTTTTCTCACTATACAGCAGCAAGATTGTGAAAACGAGAGAAATCTAGTGGTGTGAGGAACAGAGATCTGCACAGACAGTTGGGGAGGGATACTAATTTTGACATTTGGGGATCTGTGAAAAAGAACCTACACTATCTGAACTGATTGTGTCTATGGGGGAGTGTAGAGTGTGAAAATCTTTGAGAGAGGGGGAGACAGCTTAAAGGGAAATACACAATTTGTGACATTGGTGAAATATTAGCCATAAATATAGCAGAAAATCCTATCAGGAAGGGAATGTGGTAGCCAGTGAATCTGGCTAAGACCAGTTTCAAGGGGGATAACCACAGGCTAACAGCAGCACAGAAGAGGCACAGACGATGTGATTTGGCTTACCAAGGTCTCACTCCACCACTCCTCAGGTTACCTTTCCAGTGAAAAGGTAATGAACGACCCTCAATGCCCTGGTTGTGAAAATGGACTGCTTCCCAGATGGTTTCTTCAATCAGTATCTAAGGGTTATTAAATGGGGAGAAACAAATCGTGCTTCTTTCCAGCTAGTTTTTAATGCAACTGTTTTACTCTTTTCTTCTTTGGGTCTTGATTGTTCCAGGCTGTGGTAAGTTCTCTTTCTTTCTCTCTCTCTTCATGTGCATGCTCTAATAACCCTCACACTCCCTTCAGTATGGTTTTACTGAACCTTAACTTTTTTGTGCAAATCAACATTCAGCACAAAGGGTGAGATAATCCTGCTTCCATTCATTTTGGAGTCATCCTGCACTTCCTGAACTAAATTGTGTTTATTCCAGTTACCCGAATTACAAAAATGTATCCTTTACTTTTTCTTATGTCTTATCTTTATGCCCAAAAGTAGACATAGCCTGAAAGCCTTATGCAACACACACACACAAATAAATATGGGCACCTGCATTTGATATATGTGGGGCAGACTTAGTATTGAAGATGGCCTGCTTATTTCAGACCACTCTGAGTTGCAGCTAATTAAGAGGAGCCAAATGTTCAGAGTTTCAGAAGTCAGAGCTGGGGTGCTGGCTATTGATGGACACCTTCCCAGGGTCTGGAAAGGATCATTCCCTTTTCCAGAGGAATACCAGGGAGAGACGGGGCTCTCAATGGTGGTGAGCTCTGAGCATTCTCAGATGTGATGATATTAATTCCTTGCACAAAAGAGGAACAGGAGAATGAGACTTTACCCAATAGGTCAACTTACGTCTCCAGAGATGTAGAGAAAAGTAAGAGGCTGCATTCTAAGACCAAGCCAAGGCAGAAATAAACCTGGCAGACCCAGAGCTTTGTGTCAAATAAAAATTTTCTTTGCATTGTTTGGAACCACATGAAATGGTCTATATTCAGTCATTTTGTTTTAACTACAATCAATGGTAACTTTATATGGTTCAACATCATTTTTGCTGATAAGGCTAGAAAGAGGAATTCCTTCAATATGCACACATTGTCTGACCAATACATACTTTTTTGTAATTCTTTTCATTCCTTTCAACACCCATACCATACCGGTATTTTCTGTTTTCATATATAACTTTGGGGTCATGGGGTCCTTAACTCCCCTACTAAAAGAATACTTGAAAACCCCAGTACTAAATAGACTGAAGGGGCAAAAGGGAAGGATTGGGGAGAGCTACTTCGGAATGACCTAACTTTGTTCTTTTTTCAGATTCCTCAGTTAAGTGTGCTGATTGGGCACGTGATTTTTTTTTTTTTTAATGTAGTCAGTACTCTCACTTGTCTTTTATAAATAATGCCAATCTGAGTTGAAAGGCAAAGTGTTTTGTTAAAGCCGCAGACCCGAGGACATGCCTAAGCAGGGCCATCCATAAACTCAAACCCAGACGCCTTTGAACAAGGAGAACTAATGGAGGTCGTCATGATAAGCAGCAAATTAGAGCCTCAGCCGTCATTGTTCAGAGGATATTCAAAGACACGTCCCAAGACACCGAACGCAGAGAGTGAACTCGCATTCAGCAGGAGCAGACAGCACTCACCACTTCACACTTGATGATAAACA
Source organism: Tupaia tana (assembly GCA_026018925.1). Classification (NCBI taxonomy): domain Eukaryota; kingdom Metazoa; phylum Chordata; class Mammalia; order Scandentia; family Tupaiidae; genus Tupaia; species Tupaia tana. The sequence goes on from JAKSZU010000001.1 coordinate 16,473,596, forward strand.
CAGGCCAAGTAGATTGGAACATTCCCGTGAACGTGTGCAGAATGAAGGCTCCAAAGATCGAAGATAAAAGCTTGACTACTTGATTAGCATAATCCCCATGGAAAGAAATAGCTTCTTATTCATGGTGAAGCTGTACGTCCCTGTAAAACTCACCTTTTAAATATCCAAATTGATGTGTCTTGCAATCACGTTAAAAAGATTATGGGAGCGTGATAGGCAATAGGCACTTTGCCTTCACAAAGGCCTTGGGGTAGATATTTCAGAGTCCCATGTGGAAGAGTGCTGTCATTTTAGAGTATCGGCTAAGGTGTTTAATATTAATTGTGCGTGCAGTGAGCCAGACACTAGAACACGAGTTGAAAACTGCCATTCATAACAGGAGCTTTAAAAATACAAGTTCTGCATAGCATGAATTTCTTAATGCAACACCTGGCATCATTGGCTATGGAAATGTTACACTTAGCAGCCTATGTAAAATATCCTTTAAAGCGTCCCTGAAGCATTTATTTTCCAAGAAATGAAGCAGCAGCAGTGCTCAAACATTAACCGTAATCAATGAAATCTTTGGGCCTTAGAATTCAGCATGAAAGCAAACAAGTAAATGTTCACTGCATAACTTAAAAAACTAGATGCCCTGGGAATTAATTGAGAGACCTGGGGGAATTTTATACTATTCACCAAAGGATATAGATTCCATGATCAGCAATCATGTCTACATAGTGCAGTTATATCTCTGAATCTTAATAGGAAAGGAGTTGGAAAGAGGCAGGATTGTGCAAGGGTAGTGTGGGAAACCACTGTCTTCACTTTGGGATGTAAAACACCTCCAGTTCCCCACAAATCTGAGAGTCACTGATTGAGACTACATATATAATAGTTAAAATCATATCCATGTTCATATTTATATGGAATCATTTCTCTGTATTATTGTAGCTTCTCTTAGCATCTAGATGATTTTTTTTTAAAGAGGTTTTTGCCTCAGGGCACCTGCACTCACCGGAGAGAGAGACAGAAACAGTAAAGGGAAAGTGAGAAATCACCCGCAGGGAGAATGGCCACACCACAATCCCTTCTCCATTCTCTTCCCAGGAGCTTGGACACACAGGTACATATGCCCAGAGTGATTTTTTTCTTTTCTTTTCTTTTTTTTTTTTTTTTTTTTTGAAAGGTTTTTGCTAAAGGGCATGTGCGCTCGCCAGAAAGACAGAGAGAGACAGAGAGATAGAAAGCAAAAAATCACCCCCCAGGGGGGATGGTCACACCGCAATCCCTTCTCCTCCATTCTCCTCTCGAGATCTTGGGCATGCACGCACACGCGCCGGGTGTGAGTTCAAGCCACCAAGTGCGGGACTCAAACCGCAGTCAGCTACATGGGAGTTCAGCGACGTAACCATTACACTAACTGCTGGTCCCACATTTCTTTACTCTTAAAAAAGGATTCTAATTGTTTCTTTCTGATCGATCACCAAAATATTGAAATGAATACTAATAGACCTTTCATAAAATAAGAAAAATTATAGTTCCCATGCAAGAGAAGTCAAAGGTATGTATTTTTTAGCACTTAAAACTGAGTTAAGCTGTTTTCCTGCATACAAGCCAGAAATAAATTGCTTTATGGGTACAGAATTTTTTTCTTCATTTTTTTTTTTTTTACCAACACCTATCATGATCATCATTGTCATAACTATCAAAGGCCTACTGTTCACCAGGCACTGTCCTTAAGGCCACCAGTAGATGGCTGAGTCTGTGTCTTTCTATCCTACAGACTAAGGAGTAGGGATAAAAGAGTCATAGGTCATGACTGAGGCCACAGAGGTCACGATGATGATAACAAATTTTGATTCCCACTGTTTATTTTCTGCTAGCTCTGCATTCAGGAATTTATGAGGGGAAAAACTTACAGTGAAAATGTCTCGGTACTTTTCATACCATGACAAAAAATAAGTCTTTTCCTGAAACCTGGAGACTTTTTTTTTTTCATTGAAATTGAAGGTGTAAATGTTGCTTTAGCATTTACTCTGTGGGGATTCTGGTGGATGGCCTTAGAAGTCTTCTTTCTCTGATATGTCAGTTTGTCAGTTTTAGCCACTAACTTCTGACCTTGAATCAGGCGAAACTCCACAAAGAAAGGAGCAGGAAAACTGGAAATCAGGTGGGAATTGGGTCAGACTTCACTACCCCTACGAAGTCTAGGTGAATAATAAGGAGGGAGTTGCTTTTCATGCTTTCAACATCATACATCACTTTTTAGCAGTTTGGAGTCAGGGTACTTATAATCAGTTGGGTTTAGTCTTGAACATTTCTTGAAATTATTCAATCTTTATTAAAAGTAATGGCTTTTTTCCCAGTTATCTGGAGCAAATAGATCTTTTTTGAAATGTATACCTACTAAGAATGATTTCATTCATCTTTTCATTCATTCAACTAATACAGAGTAGTCTCCTCCTAAAGACCAGGCAGTGTGCTAAACACTAGACACACAACGTCGAACAAGAGACATTTCCTGGCTTCAGAAAGGCGGAAGTCAATTAGAGAGATGTACAAGGAAACGGGGAGTTATCAGCTTAACAAGAAACATTCTGGGCACTGGACCTTGATCACTGGCTTCTGCAAATGTGCAGCTGCTCGCTGCATGTGATACACAGTATCCTAGTAATGGTGATCAGATTTGCATGTGTGACAGTGCTTTGCAAGTCTAAAGCACCGGACAATTTTGAGTTTAATCATTATTTTTAGATTGCCTAACATAGCCAGGAAAAACACAGTGCTGGAAATTTTTGTACATGTTTTTTTACAGGTAATGAATACTTTTTTAATATGCCTAAGATGATCCCTTTTTAAGTGGCTTTCTTTTTGACCTCACAGGCCCATGGCAGTCATCAGAGGGAACCAAACATAACTGGGTTCTTAGTTCTCACCTTACCAGAGCATCCCGGGGCTTCTTATCTTATTGGATAAGAAACATGCATCTGTGTGTCTCAAAGATAGTCTTAAAGGGAACCAGCAGTTAGCGTAATGGCTATGTCGCTGGACTCCCACGTAGTCAACCGTGGTTCACGTCCTGGACCCGGTGGCTTAAAACTCACTCCGGGTGCGTGTGCGTGCGTGCCCAAGATCCCAAGAGGAGAATGGAGGAGAAAGGGATTGTGGCGTGACCATCCCCCCTGGGGGGTGATTTCTCGCTTTCTGTCTCTAACGTCTCTCTCTGTCTGTCTGGCGAGCGCATGAACCCTATAGCGAAAATCTCTCAAAAAAAAAAAAAAAAAAAAAAAAAAAGATAGTCTTAAAGACTGCCTCACTTAGTTATTTCAGATAATGGAATCCCTTCCTTCCTCCTGCTTCAGACCAGGCAAATAAATTAATAGAGGCTAAAACCTACTTGTTTCTATGAAATAAAAATGATTCTGCTATGTTTAATCCTTTAAGGTCTAGCCTTTCAAGAATGCACAAGATCAATCATAAAGTAAATTGAATGATTAAATTACATATAGCTGAGTCGCATCAAGTCCCTGATGTCATATTAATGTGAAGTGATTTTTAAACAGCAGCAGTTGGGAGTCTATCGTGTAATTTCTGATGTGACAACGATACAGTGCTGTGATGTTTCATCTAAGGTGATATGGATGCGTGTAGATACCTCTACATTCCACATGTTTTCTATGATAGTTTCTAAGACTTGTGAAAACCTTATTAAAAATAATACTGTCTGCTCTTCGAACAATACCAAAAATTACTTCAGACGTTGTATTCTTACTCCCAGATGCCACAAGAGGGCATTCTTCCCCCAAAATAAGGGCAAGCAGGTTTAACCATGGAGTTCTACAAATAGAGAAAATATGTATAAGATGTTTCATGAGGTTCTTTAGACTGGCTAGGGAATATATACATTAATGTCTGATTATAACTTAATACTTTGTTTTCTTCACTTGATTCTTCTCTGATTTTGAATTTTATAGGCTACTCAATGGCTTGGATGATAACCAAAAAAGCTGGACCTTTTTTTTTAAGTAAATGTTTTGTTGTTTTACATGTAATTTGTAATTAGAGTTCTCTAATAATATATGTGGTTTGTTATGTGTCTTCTATAGGGATTTTTTGAAGAGGAAGAAGGGAAAGAATATATTTATAAAGAGCCTAAACTGACAGGTCTTTCTGAGATTTCCCAAAGACTGCTCAAGCTCTATGCAGATAAATTTGGAGCAGACAATGTGAAAATAATCCAGGATTCCAACAAGGTGAGGAAAATCAAAATCCACACAAGTGCTAAGAACTGACTTAATGTTTTAACTACACTTACTACATTTTAATTTCCTGCCTAACTATGCAAAGTAAATTACAAAATAATTTTAGGTGTTTTACTTGTTTAATGGTTGGTTGATTGGTAATTTTTTGCAGGAGTGGGGTGCAGGGGTGGTATCAAAAACATTATACAAGGCAGGCCCCATAGCCTTGTGGTTAAGGGGTCCAGATCCCATATGGCCATCTGTTGTTTGAAACCTGGCCTCAGTGGCTTGAAAAACATGCCGGATTCATGAACATGCATGCCCAAAATCTGACAGGTTGGAAAAATGGAGAAGGTTTTTGCTTTCCAAAGTTTCAGTTACCCACAGAACAATACTGTAAGATATTTCAAGAAGGAAACATTACATTCTCATGACTTAAATTACAACATATTATTATAGTTTTATTTTATTAGTTATTGTTAATCACTTACTGTGGCTAATTTATAAATTAAACGTTTTCATGGGTATATATGTACAAGGTAAAACAGTACCGTCTATGTTGGATATGTTACTATCCGAACATACCATTCAGGCTCCACTGTGGATCTTGAAACGTGAAACATACCCCTTGAGGATATGGGGGAAAAAATAATGTATGTGTTTACTTGAGTAACTTTTAGGTCATCTTAGATACAGCTTATTGAATTCTCTACTTGTCCATAGATTTATTCTAAACATAAAATTGAGTGAGCAGGCCAAGGTAAACAAAATGTTTACTGGGGTGCTCCAATGCACTGATTCTTTTTAAGCATTTCTGAGAGCAGGAGATACAAAGTCGCAACAGCATGTGGAATCCTCACATTGGCTTGACCAAAAAATATGGGACATCTAGAAGTGGGACTTATAGTTTGTTGGTGAGTTTAGAAAGTCATGGGTTAGTAATTGGTTAAAACACAAGTCTTCATTCCCAAGAGACCTGGAGTTAACAAAATTATGACTTAACAGAAATAAGAAAGCTTAATGAGTATCAAACACTATACCAGGGATAGAATGTAAAGAGGATCCTAAAATCACTGGGTCAGAATGGCTTGCTACAAGATTAACATTTATAGACACGATTTCCTCAGGCCTCTGAAAAGAACGCTTACTATTAGAATAGGAAAAGTTGCCAGAATTTTCTGTCCTCAGCACTTCTCCTTAGGTTAGTTACATTTGAATGGCAATCAAATAATTAAAGGGATTGGTCCCAATTATTGAATTGTAGGAAACAGCAGGTTGAAAATAGGTATTTAGTCAAGGAGATCTTCCTGGGCCATTCCAATTTTGAAAGCTGTCCTCTGGGGTATTAGCACACTTGCCCTTTACATTGTATTAACCTGTGAACATTCAATTAACCTCTTGTTTACTCCAGAAAGCAAATGCTTACATCCTCTCATTAGAATATTCAGAATCTGTTTACAAACTCTCATTCATTTAGCTCATCTCTATTAAGCACCAACTGCATGCCAGACCCAGAACTAGGAGCAGCACCACAGAGTCTCTTCCTTGAAGTATTTACAGTCCATGTGGGGCAAAGAAGAAAAGGACGTGTGCAAAGAGCTAATTAAATAGAATGCAGTGGAGCCAGCAGGTGGTGTAGTAGTTAAAGTGCGGGACTTCTATGTCTTTAACTGCGGTTCTAGTCTTGGACTCAACGGCTTGAAACTCACACTGGGCATATATGCATGTATGTCCAAAATCCTGAGAGGAGACTAGAGAAGGGATTGCAGTGTGGCCATCTCCTCAGGGGAGTAATTTCTTACTTTCTGTCTCTCTGTCTTTCTGGTAAGCACACATGCCCTCTTGCAAAAATAAAATAAAATAAAAAGATGTAATGAAGAAACAAGAAACATGGCCCAGGTATTACAGGGAAAGCTCAGGGTGGGAGCCTCCCTCAACAGCTCATTCCTGGTTGGGCAATGTTATATGGAGAAGGTGACCTTTAAGCTGGGAATTACGGGATGAGGTGTTCACTGGAAGCAAAGGCATTCTGAGCAGCCCAGCACATGCAATGACAGGGAGGGATCAAATGGGAGATTTGTTTGGAGAATGGCAGGTTGGATAGAAGAGTGTGGCAGAAGAGGAAATCACCAAATGATGGAACCAAAAAGAGATCTTTTCTTTCCTGTCCCCTTTACAAAACTTGTATTTAAATGAGTCTGGGCATGAAATTACTGGATCTGGGTAGAAGTTGTGAACATATTCATCATCATTCTCCTTCTTAGCTCAAAAGGTACAAACGCCTTCCCCATGAAAGTAACATGGGAAGCTGGGGAGAGTGGGCCCAATACCCAATGCAGGAACAGCAGTGAACCTGACTCTGTCTCACACTCATGACGAATTAGAGATATGAACACAGGGAAGAGATAGTAAAGTGGAGTTTATGAAGAAAGAGAAGGAAGAACAGAGCAGAGAGCAGGTCCTAGAAATGGGTTGCCAGAGAGGCAAAGGGGTTTTATCTGGGTCAGAGGTCTTTGTGCTTGTTCTCAGGAGAGCTTGTGCGTAAGTTTCCCTCATGGTGGAGTTCATATGCTGGATGGGTCCAGTTATTTTTCTCCTAATTTTGGAGTTGGTATAAAGGTTAGGAGACTCTGCCTAAAAGTTTGGGTCATAAAAGACCATTACTTTCTTCCTGGAATGTGGTGGATCAGGAAAAAAGCCTTTGTTTTAGTCAATCACTAAGTCATTGCTGCAAGTCATTTCTTGGGCAACTGCTGGGATGTTGTGTCTCCATCTTAAAACTTAGACATTTTGTGATTCCATTTTGGGTCTATATTTTTAGGGTTCCTATCTCCTACCTCACAGTGTTTTCTAAGGCTTTTACAAAATAGCGGTTAATGGTCACAAGGATTTTTAATAATTTAGGCTCTTGATATGGGTGCCCTTTGGCCCTAATTGTGGCCTTTTGCAGCCAGCTATTCTTTCTATAGCATCTTCCGTGTATTTTGAGCCTAATGGCTTATCTCATCCTTTTCATTGGGCCCAGGTACTTTAGATTTCAAGGTTCGGAGTTGTCTGGCCCTTGGTCTCTGACTCTAATTGTTCTTGTGCATGACCTACGGGAGAGGTTACAATTGCTGATTCCATTTAGAGTCCACCCACGAGGGTAGGCAATAAAGGAGAAAGAAACTCGATGTTTAAAGAAACTGAATCTTATTGGCTAGTTTGCATGACCTTCTGGTCATTTTTCTATCATGGCTCTCCTGCTGTCTTTCCTAATTAACCTAACTACCTTAACTAACTACTAGTAAGCAGGTAGCCAGAACTACTGCAGCAGTGGCACTCCTACGTAGAGTACAGACAGGGCTCCTGGTGGGATAAGGAAAATGCCCAGTTTGGTACCAGAACAAAGTAAGTCACTTTCCACCACACTATCCCATATCCACTGATAATCTTGGGAAAATTAGCTGGACATTCTGGTCTGCCATTTTTAATCTCCAAAATGGCCACAGTTATATACACTTTATAGTGTAATGATGAGTAACATTACAGATAGACTCGTTTGGTTCCTCAAATCTCTGTAATTGGATAGGCAGTGAATAGGTTAATAGACGGAAAATGCTGAAAGAAAGTTAAATTCTTCAAGCTGTGGTTAGAAATGAGGCGGAGAATCATCTCTCCCAACCTCAAAGGAGAACAAAAGCAATTCCCTGGATTTTCTTGGACCCACCAGACTATGTTCTCTGCTATTTATCAAGCTGTTCAACAAAACGGGGTTAGTAAGGAGATTGCATAGGATGATTTGCTACAGATAAGGGAAGGAATGAGGCATTGAAAATACAAACATTTACAATTACCTAGTAGGTTAATCAGATAATCTGCTTAAATAGATGAGGAACCTCCTTCCCTATAACAAGCCCGAAGCAATGGTGTCAGTCTAGGTACACAGATCAATCATACAGGGACAAAAATATCTCCTCTATCAAGAATCTTGCATTCTAGACAAAGGCGGTTGGATGTTCATTACAGAAGATAAATAAAATAAAGGAAAATAATATGCCCCAGCCAGGCACTTATATTACAAAGAACCCCAGCTGCTTGGCCGCTGGCTTCAGTCCTACGGCCCACATTCTGGCTACTTTGCACAGTCCGTGGGTTACTGGTCCTGCTGTCCAGCTCAGCTCTGAAATGATAAGGACCTCTCATTTTTCTGTCAGGGGAGAGGGCAGCCTGTCAGTTCAGGCACTAAGGAAAGAAGACATCGCTTCCTGTTTTCTTTATGGAGCACCTGTTTCTCACCACTCTTTGCCCATAATGTGTTAATGCAGGTAAACCCCAAGGATTTGGACCCCAAATACGCCTACATCCAGGTGACCTATGTGACACCATTCTTTGAGGAAAAGGAAATAGAGGACCGGAAGACAGATTTTGAAATGCACCACAACATCAACCGTTTTGTGTTTGAGACGCCCTTCACCCTGTCGGGCAAGAAGCATGGCGGCGTGGCGGAGCAGTGCAAGCGGCGCACCATCCTGACGAGTAGGTGCTGGCCGGGTGCAGCTGGCATGGGCTGGTCTGCACAGGCCCCTTTATCAAACTGGATTAGTGGGACTGTAGAGTTTTTCAAAGTCTGCCAATATTTATCCAAAATGTGCTAACTTGGAAATGTTTGCCAGTAAGAGAAGATGTCCCCGTTTATTGTCCGTTAAGAAAACCCTTAAAACACCAATAGGAGGAGAACCCGTCAATAGAGTTACTTTACACACTTCCCATTAGATCAGCCATCCCTAGCCATTTTGGTCAAACCACAATTTTTCCATGGGAGGTAGGGGAGGAGATGGTTTGGTGATAATTCAAGCACAGTACACTTATGGAGCACTTTATTGGTATTTATGTTATTATTATATTATAATATATCATGAAATCATTATACAACTCACCATAGTGCAGAATCAGTGGGAGCCCTGAGCTTGTTTTCCTGCTGATAAATGGTCCCATCTGGGGGCTGCTAAGAGAATCATACGCTCCCTTTGATCTGGGAGGAGGTGGAGCTCAGTTGGTGATGCCAGCAATGGGGAGCAGCTGTAAACACAGATGAAGCCTTATCTGCTCACCCACCATTCACCTCCTGTTGTGCAGCCAGTTCCTAACAGGCCATGCCCTGGGAGTTGGAGACCCCTATGTTAGACCGCACAGTCAAGGTGTCAGTGTTCTGGGAGAGGCACGGGCACACTGAACTTGCCCCTCCTGTCTCCTCTCTCCTCTCTCCCTGAATCTATCTCCAGCTGCTCAGGGTTAGCAGCTCTCATCATTGTGTGTTTGGGGCAATGCAAGATTCTAAACCACCCTAGGATGCAGATTCTTCATCTATAAAATAAATGCAGATCTCCACTATCCCCCCAGGACTATCTAGATCTGCTCTACAAGCTATGCATTCCTTCATTGATTCAACAAGCATTAGATGAGTGGCTGCACATTCTAGGTACTGACAATTCAAATAAACAAGGCATGATTCTTTTTTTTTCTTTTTTTGGAGAGGTTTTTGCTATAGGGCACGTGTGCTCGCCAGACAGACAGAGAGAGACAGAGACAGAAAGCAAGAAATCACCCCCCCAGGGGGAATAGCCACGCCACAATCCTTTCTCCTCCATTCTCCTCTCAGGATCTTGGGCACACACACACACACATGCCCAGCGTGAGTTTAAGACACCGGGTCCAGAACTCGAACCGCGGTCGAACACATGGGAGTCCAACAACATAGCCATTACACTACCTGCTGGTCCTATTAAGGCATGATTCTTGTCCTCAAGGTGCTTATGGTCTGAAAGGAAAGAGAGCCAGATAAGAACTGTGGTGAGCACAGCACGTTAAATGAACTGGGGACACAAAGAGGGGCCTTAAGGCTGACTGAGGGGAAGATGAGTGAAGACATTCTGCAAGAAATGATATCATGATATCATATCCAAACTAGGAGAAATGTTCACCTTCAGCCAACTTATCCAGACTTCTGGGACTAGCAGGTAACATGGTGGTTAAGGGCACTGGACTCCCACATGGCCAACTGTAGTTCGAGTCCCGGACCTGGCAGCTTGCTTTCTCACTTTCTGTCTTTGTCTCTCTCTTACTCTGTCCTTCTCTGGTCAAATTTAAATAAATAAATAAATAAATAAATAAATAAATAAATAAAGTTAAATAAAAATAATTTTTAAAAAGCTTATACAGACTTTTCTCATTTTAAAAAAATCTGGAACAAAGATTTAATAATACATAAAATTTATTATGTATTTCAATGTTCTTTGTTCTGGTTTAGTGTAGTATTTTGTTTTAATTACAAGTTGCAGTGGAAGCTATAATCTTGTCAGTGTTTCAGAGACTTGGAAGGTCTTTTCCAGCCCTGAGAATAGTACATTTCAGCCAGCGAAGGAGAGGAGAACATGTCGGGTAAAAGTAGCCAGGGCCAAAGCTAAGAGATGTGAGAGAGGGTGGCGCCTGGGAGAAAAGTAAGACACACACACCAAAAACAAAACTCAAACAAACAAAACATGCAGAACCGAATGTGCTAGGTACCATGAAATAATACAAGATTGGAACGTCAGGGAAATCCTTGACTCTTCACGAATCCTCAACCTTAAATCTCTTTGTGTGACTTTTGTGCAGCAAGTCACTTGTTCCCCTACGTGAAGAAGAGGATCCAAGTCATAAGCCAGTCGAGCACAGAACTGAATCCCATTGAAGTGGCAATTGACGAGATGTCCAAGAAGGTTTCTGAGCTTAACCAGCTTTGCACAATGGAAGACGTGGACATGATCCGACTGCAGCTCAAACTCCAAGGGAGTGTCAGTGTGAAGGTAGGCAGGCACCACCCAAAGCCGAGGTGGTCATGGCCAATGTGACCTGGTATAAATACTCTGGGAATTTTTTTAACACAAAGGGTATAAGAAGCATTCTTGTTTGGTGACACCCTCTAGCACCTTTATCTGGAGCTATGAAATTGTCTGGCTATGAATGCATATGGGTGGAGGTGAACACCCATACATATGCTTACCTTGAGTTTAGCTGAAATAAAATGTCTTCTTCCTCAATCCTTTCATCCCATCTTCTCTGGCTAACTATATTCTGTATCTGTATCTAACTAGTGAGTCAGCTTTGTACTGTTGTACATTTCTATCATGAAGCACCTTATGAAACTGTTTCAAAACAAAACAAAAAAACAAAACAAAACAAAAAAAAGGTTGGGTCAGCCCATAGCCTGGTGGTTAAGGGAACTAGATCCCACATGGCCAACCATACATTTCAAGTCCTGGGCCTGGTGGCTTGAAAAACATGCCCGTGCATTTGCATGTGTACTCGAAATCCCAAAAGGATGGGGAAATGGAGAAAAAGGGATTGCAGTGTGACCATTCCCCATGGGAGTTGTTTTCTCCTCCCTTTCTCTGTATCTCTCTTTCTCTCTGGGAAATGCAAGTGTCTTCTGGAAAACTGAAAAAAAAAATTAAAAATGGAGAGAGGGACCAGTAGGTGACGTGGAGATTAAGACTCTGGATCCCACATGGCTGACGGCCTACTTGAGTCCCAGACCCAGTGGTTTTTAAATCACACTGGGTGCATATGCATGCATGCCCCAAATCCCAAGGAGCCTAGAGAAGAGAGCTGTGGCATGGCCATCCCCCCGTTGGTGATTTCTCACTTCCCCCCCTCTGCTGCTCTCTGGCGAAACCACACACCCTATAGCAAAAAAATAAAAAAAAGAGAGAAAATGTTTCCTACATCATAAAATGTGTGTGTGTGTTTGTCGGGGCTGTGACCACAGGTGGATGCATGTTCATAATGCATGATTGAAGAGACCAGGATGAACTGTTTGCAAAAGTGTGAGCAGCATTTAAAAACAACTAGTAATGGCTGGCACCTGGACAAGCAACACCTGAGGTGTTAGCGCCTCTATACCTGAGGACACAAGGAGAGGAGGCGTAGAGGAAGCAGCATGGGGAGCAGAGAGAGCCAGCTGCAGACAGATAGGCATGGCCCCTTCTAGAGGCCAGCAAGGAAGAAGCCCTGGGGCTCAGGACCCTGCAGACCCTGCAGAGGGGCCCCCACTGGGCCTAGCTAAGCAAGTAACACAACAACCATAAGCACGACATCAAAAGGAGTGTAATCAAAATACTATTTTAATACGATGTTTTAAAATCAAGTACAATGCCAAAAATCCATAACGAACGCAATGTTAAAATGTCCAATAAAGGTAGGCCAGATTATAGCACTCTGCTGAACTGTATTGCACCTAAGGCAAAGAGAAAAATCAGCGACACTAGTCCTGACGCTGCCTTCCTCTCCTCTTCCCTGGCCCTTGTGTTTGTGCCCATCCCATTGGCTGGCTCAAGGGAAAAAGACAAAAAAAAAGAGAACAAAGAAAAAAAGGGGGAGGCAGAAGGCAAGAGAGCCATTGCGGGGCTCCATACAGGACAGCTTCCCCAGGCACTTAGCTGAGAGCAGGAAAGTGGAGGTTGGGTACAGAGTAGGAAAGAAAGACCCCGCAGCCGTCACTGCATCTACCCACTGGCAATAGTAGGTATCTCAGGTCTGCTCAGACGCAGTGCTGGCGTCCCCTTCCCCCTCACTCCTTCCCAAGCACCACAGCCACATGAACTGACTACATGCACCAAGGGAAATGGACTCCTCCCCCAGTGCGAGCCTACTCCTGTGTGTGAGCGTGAATGGGACCTGGCATTGTGCATTCATTCAGCAAATCTGATAAATGCCTTCTTGGGCCAAAGTCTAAGCCAGGCTGTCCAGCAGAACACAGTGAAGCAGTGATCCCGGAGTGGTGCACTCACCACTACCACAGTGGAATGCCTTTTCTTAGTAGTTAAATGTATGGGGGCCAGCAGGTGGCGTGGTGGTTAAGGCAGTGGACTCCCACATGGCCAACCACAGTTTGAGTCCCAGACTAGAAGCTTGAAAATCATGCCAGGTACATGTGTGCACGTGCTTAAAACCTCAAGGGGAATGGAACAGAAGAGATTGCCGCATGGCCCCTTGGGTAGTGATTTCTCACTTTCCGTCTCTCTGTCTCTCTCCAGCAAGCTCATATGCTCCATGGTAAAAACCTAAAAGAGAAAAAAAAAAGAAAAGAAAAGAAAACTATATGTTTGTCTTATTGCTAATAGGAAGAAAAAACAGCATATCAAACATTTAATTTTATAAATACTAAATTTAAACAAATGTACTTACATAAATAAAAGTGAGTCTAATTTTTAAAACTATTAACAAGAGAGCTATTTAGGTTCACATTTGCTGTGCAAATGTACAAAAATGTGAAAGGCTTGGTTAATGAGTGCAGCTGGGAAGGAGCAGTGACAGCACTCAGGCATGCTCTTCAGTAGCTTATTGATGAGTTGGAAGACTGCAGATAAACCAGGTGTACAAATGGTGGACGACAAGGCAGTGTGAGCGAAGCGAGGTGCCACGGGATTGGTGCAAACAGCTGCCACTCCTTCCATGTGAAGGAGGCCCATAGAGGAGCTGGAATCATCCTCAGTCAATTCATTTCACCCCAATAGGTCAATGCTGGGCCAATGGCTTATGCACGAGCTTTTCTTGAAGAAACCAACGCAAAGAAATACCCTGACAACCAAGTAAAGCTTTTGAAGGAAATCTTCAGGTAAGCCTCTCTTTGTTGACATAGCCTTCCTTGAACTCCATCAGACTGTAAAACATGATTCCCCAGGAGGCCCCTGATCAAGGTAGCAGAGTATGTCAGCAGGTTGACCTTGAACGCAAAAATCACTGATCAGTGCCACTTCCTGTGGTTGGTTAATTCACTCAATGTTGTCGCTAAAGGCAATTTGCAGATGCTTGTGGACAGGCCCTGGATGTGAATGAGCGTCTCATCAAGGAGGACCAGCTGGAATACCAGGAAGAACTGAGGTCCCACTATAAGGACATGCTCAGCGAACTCTCCATAGTCATGAATGAGCAGGTGAGCTTCCTGAGTGAATAGAAGGTGTCCGTCCATTTTACCCCTAATGATAGAGGACTGGAAGGAATCTTAGGCCAGCTGGTGGTGTGGAGGTTAAGGCAGCTGGTTCCCAATATGGACAACTGCACAGTTTGAGTCCTGGACCCAGCAGCTTGAAAAACATGCTGGCCACATGTGTACATGTGCCCAAAATCCCAAGAGGAAAATGGAGGAGGAGAAGGGACTGTGATATGGCCATACCCCCTGGGGGGGTGCTTTCTCACTTTCCTTCTCTCTGTCTCTCTCTTGGAAGTGCATACACCCTATAGCAAATTTGAATGGGGAAAAAAGTCTGTTCTTGCTGCTGAAATCACTGTACCATGTTCTCTCCCCCACACACAACACTCTTTGCCTTAAAGAAGCTATTAGGTTGCGAGAAAATCTGTAGATAAAGAATATAAGATGTTGGGACTAGCAGTTGGCATAATGGCTATGTTGCTGGACTCCCATGTAGCCGACCATGGTTCAAGTCCCGGACCCAGTGGCTTAAACTCACGCTGCACGTGTGTGCACGCGTGCCCAAGATCCCAAGAGGAGAAAGGAGGAGAAGGGATTGTGGCGTGGCCACCCCCCCGGGGGAGGGGGTGATTTCTCACTTTCTCTCTGTCTCTCTCTGTCTTTCTGGAGAGTGTACGTGCCCTATGGCAAAAATCTCTCCCACAGTTTGCACAAATTTCTTTACCCAAGCCATATGAACTATTGGTTTTCTGGAAGGCATGGGACCGATTAGGCACTGAAGAGCTCCATTGGACAGCATTCCCACTAGGCTTGCTGCTACTCTCATTTTCTGGCTTGAGACATTTTGGCTTGAAGCTGTACTGTGGAGTTCTGCACTTTTGCCACTAGGGGTCTCTGCATCCTAACCAGGAAGAGCCCCAGGGCTAGTCAAGGCCATTTGTCTTTGAAACTACCTCTGCAAAAGCTGAGCTTCCTACAGTTGTGGAGGATCTTCCCACCCTGCAAGCAAGTCATGCATGATTTCTGGCATATATCCAGAT
The DNA here is from genome assembly GCA_026018925.1 of Tupaia tana. Lineage (NCBI taxonomy): Eukaryota > Metazoa > Chordata > Mammalia > Scandentia > Tupaiidae > Tupaia > Tupaia tana. The sequence continues at coordinate 16,488,811 of JAKSZU010000001.1, forward strand.
GTCCTGTAAGCCTGTGCACAAAATTGTGAGCATTCAATACTAAACGGGGTACTAAACATCAAGGAGTTGAAAGCCAACCACTGTTTCCTTGGCCTACTTCCAGTATCCGTCAACTGCCACACTCTGCCTGGACAGCTCATCATCTGTGTCCTCTCCAGGAGTTAGATATGTCCCTTACAGAATAATCGAGCGGCAGAACTTGAACTATTCTCTCAATCGTGCCTCCTACATAGTAGACACTCATTTAATTTTAGGTCGTCCTCTTTTTCCTAAATGGCCTACCCCATTAACATTATTCACAAAACATGAAATGTTTTGTACAGATCTTTCATTCTAATTGTAGTTCTCATATACAGTTCTTTTTTTTTTTTTTTTTTTCTTCCACCACATTTTTACTCTTCATAGCAGGTAGAGAAAAAAATGGTGGATTGACTTATGTTGGAGAGAATTCGCCTGGATGGGCTTCCTAGTGGAGTTAGCATTGGCTTGGGTTTTTTAAGGGGCTGATGGGAATTAAATATACAGGAGAGATGCCTGACTAGCCTGGGGGATATCATCAATCTGGGAGTAAGACAGAACAGTGGATCTGGAAGTTGGGAAAGGGGGTGAAGGAATACTTGTCTCCAATTGTAAATTGCATCTGACCTTAAAACTTGGGGCAAAAATGCTTTTCTCTTTTTTCCTGGCAGCTCTGTCGAGGTCCGTGTTTATACAGCTTCTGTTCTTCTGTGTCTAGTATTTCCCTCAGTACTGTAAGCAAAAGTGGTATGTTTCTCTTTTCTTATGTCTACTCCGTCCTTTGTGGCCTTCTGCTGTCTACCCCTTCCTAGCTGTTCATTTTTCCCAGTCTTTCCACATTGACTAGTGTTGTATCAGGCCTTATGTAATTAAAACAACTTTATTTCCATTGCCAGGTAGGTTGAATGAAAAACAACTCAACCCACCTGGTGCTTAAAGCTAAAGTTAATAACAGTTTTTAAAGTGAAAATTCATACTTCATCAACTTCCAGAAAGCATTTGAGCTCATTTTTTCCCCAAAACAAAGATATACAATATCCTTAAAATGCTAAAAAAATAAATAAATAAATAAAAACCACACCAGGTGACTGGGGCCAGCAGACTGCACGGTGGTTAAGCACTGGACTCCCCACATGGCTGACCACAGTTCCAGTCAGTTTGAGTCCTGTATCTGCAGCTTGAAATTCATGGCAGGCATGTGTGTGTGCTGCATACACAAAATTCCAGGAGGAAGAATGGAGGAAAAGGGATTGTGGTATGGCCATCCCCCCTGGGGGGTAGTTTCTCATTTTCTTCTCTCTCTCTCTCTCTCTCTCTCTCTCTCTTTCTGGCGAGCGCACACACCTTATGATTAAAAACAAACAAAAAAAATGAAAATGAAAAAAAGGTGATTACTGGGAGAGAAAAACGATTTCTTTTCCAGGGGAAAAGTTCGCTAAAAGAACCAACAATTGACTGTATGCATCCTGAAACTGACCTAAAAACAACAAAACTAATAGATTATACGGATCTCGTTATTAAATAAAATAAATAGATCTGTTAGCAGGAAAGGTGAACTTTCTTCTATGTATATTCTGGAAACAGGTAAAGAGAAATTATGCATTGAGCTTTTAAAAATAGAAACAACTGTGGGCCAGCAGGCATGGAGGGAAGGCAGTGGATCCCACATGGCACACCGCAGGGTTCAAATCCTGGACCCAGTGGCTTGAAAATTACACCAGGCATGTGCGCATGCATGCCCAAGATCCCGAGAGAAGAATGGAGAAGAGACTGTGGTACGGCCATCCCCCTGTGGGGTGATTTCTCACTTTCTCCCTCTCTCTGCAGAGTGCACATGCCCTACAGCAAAAAAAAACTGAAGGAAAATAAAAATTAGGATAGATAGATTCAAAATTAAAAAGAGAGAGAGAGAGAAATAGAAACAGAATTAATTATGCAATTCACTCCAGGAGTATCTAGGGAAGTCTTGACCGGGAGAGTATGCCGAAGCCATGAAGTTAACAAAAATTGTTCCATGTAAGGAAGCAATGGGACAGGATAAAGTGGACGCTGGTGTGTACAGTGCGGACTGACACTGAGATGAAGCAGTTCAAGTTGTCAGTGCCAAGCAGGCAAGAATTACTTTCATAGTCAGCCAGAATCTCACACTGTTTTATAAATAGCCAAAAAAACATAAAAGCCTCCTTTCACTGAGGCGAAAGTAACACATCTAAGTATCCACATGAAACATAAATATAAGATGCTCGTTTGGAGTCCGGTTCACATCCCTGAGAATGACAGCATAGTGAAGTCAACTGCAGTGACGGGAATCAAACATAAAATACAGAAGGCAGTAGACGCGTCCTGGTATGATGCCAACCAGGTGAAATGCCGAGTTAAAAATATTGCTCTTAAAGTCTCATTAGACTTTGAACCTATTACCAGCCACATTACTTATGCAGAGTTTTGTGACATTAAACCCAAGGAAAAATCTGTTGAAAGTATAGGATATTCAGATTCTGAGTATTCTTCAGGGGACAGAAGTCGCAGGTCCATCCCGGAATAGGGACAGAACTGAAGGTCATGGCACAGGGTGGTAATGAGTGAAGTTAGTGGGAAAATCCTCATAACTAGAAACTTGGTTAATGTCATTCTGTATAAATACATGTTATAGGATTTCTGTTCTATTTATACGTCCCTGTTTGGATAGATCAGCTGAGGAAATATTACTTAGGCATATTAACCTTATTTTTAAAAGTCAATTCAAGTGCTTCCTTTTGGCCAGAACTGCCATCTTTCAGTAATTAACCAAAATGATGAACACAAAGGGAAAGAGGAGAGGCCCCGATATATGTTCTCTAGGCCTTTTAGAAAACGTGGAGTTGCTCCTTTGGCAACATATATGAGAATCTACAAGAAAGGTGATACTGTAGACATTAAGGGAATGGGTACTGTTCAAAAAGGAATGCCCCTCAAATGTTACCATGGCAAAACTGGAAGAGTCTACAATGCTACCCAGCATGCTGTTGGCATTGTTGTGAACAAACAAGTTAAGGGGCAAGATTCTTGCCAAGAGAATTAATGTGTGTATTGAGCATATTAAGCATTCTAAGAGCAGAGATAGCTTCCTAAAACATGTGAAGGAAAATTGCCAGAAAAAGAAAGAAACCAAAGAGAAAGGTACCAGGGTTCAACTAAAGCGCCAGCCTGCTCCACCCAGAGAAGCACACTTGGTAAGAGCCAATGGAAAGGAGCTTGAGCTACTAGAACCTATTCCCTATGAATTCATGGCATGATGGGTGTTAAAAATAAACTAATCTGTGGTCTAAAAAAAAAAAAAAAAAAGTAAATTCAAGTCAAAATATAGTATTTCTTCTTTCTCCATTAACGTGAACATTTAAGTGAGGTTTCCATGTTTTCCACTTTTTGGCAGATTTTGCCCGTTATAAATGATAAACTTTTAGGATAGAATCAAATCTTAGAATTACTCAGCTACATGTGTAAGTTTCCTTTGGACATTTATACACTTATATCTGACAGTGAGGAGTATCATGAAAGTACTTTAAATCTTGACAAAATAGCTAGTACACGGGCTTGAGCAAAAAGTCTTCAGATCTCCTTTGATAAGTGTATTTTCAAAATCTGCAAATACTGTTTGTGTTGGGACTATTAACATTAACCTCTCTATGACCATTTTGTTCTAACATGTCCTGTCTTGTTTTAAGATTACGGGCAGGGACGACCCATCAAAGCGCGCAGTGGAGCGAACCTTCACTCGAATCATTAGCAAGGCGACACCAGCCCTGCCCATGGTCTCAGTCTCCTCTAGTGCTGAAGTTTGAGTGACGCGGCGTCAGACACACCTCTAAGAGAACTTGCTGAATTTGCAGCTAATCACAGGGAAGAGAAAGATGGATTTAATTTATTTGAAGTTTTTACAGTGTTAATATTTTTGTTTACCTCGCCAGCTTGAGAATTTTGCCAGCCTCTGGATTTGCACATTTCTTACGACATTTTTTTTTTCTTGGAGTGGTATTGATCAAGCCAAGATGAATATTTGCCATGAAGCTCCAAATGAATGTGTTGATCAGAAGCAAGCCCTAAGTTTGCTGTCAGTTATCATGATGTTCAGTCCCCAGCCCCAGCACACATATTTTAAAGGTCAAAGTGAACGTTTTTGTAACATTTAATTATATTTCAGATGTAAATAGAAGATTGTAAAATATATGGTTTTTACCAAATTTAAAAGAAACTTTTTAGTTAATATGACAGTACTAAAATTATATGAATAACATTTCAGATACTATTATATTAAAATATTTGTGTATGTGTACAAAAGTGTTGATAAATACTAATCTTGAAAGTTTGTGGAGTTCCCTGATTTGTAATATATGTGCTCTTAAAAGTAATGGGATGTGAAATTATAGAAGTATTTTGTTGTTGTTGATAGAAATAAAAGATACAGTTACTTTGCATTTGGGTTCCTCTTGAAGACTGGGTGAGTCACTGTTAAAAACGATTCATTATGTGTCTACTGAATGCATCATTTACTCAGTGCTTAACAATGCCTTACCAAGAAGTCAGGGAAGGACTCAAACCTCAACTGGAAAATCCCTCCAAAGATGAACTACACAGATGGAAGTTTCCAACCCTAGGAGAATATTAGAATGATTTGGAGGAAATATAATGAATCACAACCTTGAGAATTGTGGTATTTATCGGGACTATCCACAAATATTCCATTTCTGGACTCTATTAACTTGGGATAGGATTATACTTTCTTTCCTCCCTTGACAATTTAAATTATTAATTTTAGAGGAGAATAAAGTGACTGCTTTAGTCACTGGAATGTGAATAGTAGTGGCATGTGTTGCTTTTAGGCAGAAGCCTTAAAAGCCGGTAAGTGTTCAGCCCACTCGCTTCCCCTGCTGTTATTATCATCGAAGCATTTGGAGATGGAACTTGTTTCAGCCTGAGTCCCTGAGTAACCACGACAAACAAGACACACTCACATCTTACTCCCTTCTAACCCTATTGGTTATACATCATACAGTCTTTTTTAAAATTATGCCAGGTGCATGTGTATGCCTGCCCAGAATCCCAATGGAAGACTGGAAGAGAAGGGATTGAGGCAGAGCTATCTCCCTGAGGGGTGATTTCCCACTTTCTCTCTCTCTCTCTCTCTCTCTCTCTCTCTCTCTCTCTCTCTCTCTCTTTCTCCCTTTTTTTTTTTTTTTGAGAGATTTTTCACTATAGGGCGCATGCGCTCGCCAGACAGACAGAGAGAGACAGAGAGATAGAAAGTGAGAAATCACCCCCCAGGGGGGATGGTCACGCCGCAATCCCTTCTCCTCCGTTCTCCTCTCGGGATCTTGGGCACGCACGCACACGCGCCCGGCGTGAGTTTTAAGCCACCGGGTCCGGGATGCGAACCGCGGTCGACTACGTGGGAGTCCAGCGACATAGCCATTATGCTAACTGCTGGTTCCCTCTCTCTCTCTTTCGAGTTCACACACCCTACAGCAAAAATTAAAAATAAATAAATAAATAAATAACTGAGACATTCTTGATACTATTACACATGCTCTTCAGGTTGCCACAGTCCTCACCAGCCCCTAATCAACTTAGATCAGTTTCTCTTACATTGCCTGCCTATATCCCACAGCATGTGCAGACCCCAGTACAGACAAAACTTTATGTCTAATTACAGTGATTACTTGGTGATAAGCAGACCACCTGCTTATGCTTTAGACTGCATAGTTTTGAGCCCCATCAAACTTCATGACATATAAATCTATAAGAGTAGCCCAATACCCAGACCAACATAAGTCTTAACATATTAAGGTATAAAAATTCCACCAAATCCTCTTCTAATTAACTACTCCATGAGATTACTTTGTAGCAGATAATCCTTTGTAAACAGTGACCTGATTTTTGAATTCCCAAGACACTGAATTCTCATTTTTATGTTCTTTGTCATATTTCTGTATTTTTTACTTAATGACTCCTCAAAATAAGCTTAGTAAAAATTAATAGTAAAACTCCCAGCTGTATAGATCAAAGACTGAAAATGAAAGATATGGCATTATTTCGCTATTGTTTACCCTGGAAGAGATCCAGCACAGAGTGAGTGAATCAAATGCTTAGGCCTGGGTCTTTCCCCCTCACCCATGCACTTTCCTATTCAGTGGCCATTTTTCTTTTCACTCTCATTTCTAAGTGGAAAATGTCCAGTCCGAAAAAAAAAAAAAAGCAATAGCTCCCCTCATTTTTTTAAACAATTGCCTTACAAATTAGTGTCCACTACCCAAATCTTACACAGTATGTCCCTAGTCTTTGTCCTCACTCATTTGGAAGCCAATGTACATGGGCCAATCGGCATGTTTCTTTCACAGTGAAACAGAAGTACCTCAGTGGGAGGTACTTAGGAAAAGATGGAAAGCATGTTACTGAGGAGGAGTGACTTTTATAACCCTGCAGTAGAATTTGCATATTGGTGATCTTTCATCTTAAAATATTAGTCAAATGTTTATCAGGCATTTCTAAGGCATGAGGTTTCACTTCAAGTCATCTGAGATGTACCATGTCAAGCTGTTGCTGCCAAAGGTCATTTAAGAAAATTTCCAGTCGTTTAAATGTGGGCCTTGGGGCCAGCAGTTAGTGTAATGGTTATGTCGCTGGACTCCCATGTAGTCAATCGCAGTTCGCGTCCCGGACCCAGTGGCTTAAAACTCACGCCGGGCGTGTGTGCATGCATGCCCAAGATCCCGAGAGGAGAATGGAGGAGAAGAGATTGCGGCATGGCCATCCCCCCGGGGGGGGTGATTTCTCACTTTCTATCTGTCTGTCTGTCTGTCTGGCAAGCGCACATGCCCTATAGTAAAAACCTCTCCAAAAAAAAAAAAAAAAAAGTGGGCTCTTTCTCCTTCTTCTGCTCTTTTCTTGCCAAAACTGCTTGCTTTGTTTGGGTGGCTCTGAGGGCTTGATAAACCTTTTTCTCTTTCAGGAGATTTTCTGGAACCAAAGAGCTCTTTTTCCTTTGCTCTGGTTCCACCATCTTTGCAGTACTAAAGGACAATCTTTGACGCAAGAGGATGAACTTCTGATTTGGGGGATTTAAGGTTTTCAGGTAAAGTTTTTCAAGTTCTTTGTTAAAGTTTTTCCTCAACCCACAACCCCCTCCACCATCTCACTACATTAATAATTTCTTCTACCAGACTGAAAGACTGGAGGACATAAAAGCATTAAAAATTATTATGGACAGTAGAGATAAAGTAGACACTTGTGGGAGGGGAAGAACATAGGAAAGGAAATTTGGGGAAAAAAATAAAGAGGTAAGACATTTGTGGGACACAGATATGATTTATTATCTGTTGATGAGGATGTGTTTAGTATTCTCAACTGGGCTGGACTGAGGTGTGTATCATGCTGGGTAAAGTCCCTTTACAATCTAAATGATGTATAGTGGTAGAATGTATAAATAATAATAATAATATTAAAAAAATTAAGTAAGGAACTAAGAAAATAAATAAAAATGGAAAAAATATAATAGACTAAGAATGTCTAATAAAATAGATGTTTTAGTTAAAATAATCACTACCTATTTATTTGTGTGAAGATCAAATAAGTAAATAACAACTCTAAGGTCCTAGTAAACGGTAGTGGTATAATTTTTCCTGTAATAAGTTAATTTTGAAAGCATATAAAGAGAAGAGGTTTGTAATGTAAATGTTCTTTTAAATGTTTGTGAAAGTTGAACATTTTATGTATTTTTTTTTTTGAGAGGTTTCTGCTATAGGGCGCATACGCTCACCAGAAAGACAGAGACAGACAGAGGGACAGAAAGTGAGAAATCACCCCCCAGGGGGGATGGCCATGCCGCAATCCCTTCTTCTCCATTCTCCTCTCAGGATCTTGGGCACGCACGCACACATGCCTGGTGTGAGTTTAAGCCACTGGGTCCAGGACTCAAACCACGGTCAACTACATGGGAGTCCAGCGAAAAAGCCATCACACTAACGGCTGGTCCCAAGTTGAACATTTTAGATGTTGAAATAAAAAAATGTAACAATTAGATTGGGAAAAAAAATAATCTCCTCTACCTAGGCCTAAAACTATTCCAAATTTAAATAGTAACAAAGAACCATATCTGATAAAAGTCTGAAGGCTCAGATTGGTATATCCTTGGGACACTTAAAACCTTTAAACTTTATCTCTAAGAGGATGGGGGATATGATAGCATGAATAGTTGTTAGAAAAAAGAAAAAAAAAGAGGAACAAGGCAGGTACTTTGTAAAGTGATATACACTGTTTCTCATGTTAGTCATGAATTGACAAGTGTCAATTAGCTAGTCTACTGTCTCATTCTCTCTTCCCGTATCATGCCAAAGCAACTCTCAGCAATGAGAACCGATTCTCAGAGAATATTCAAGATCTGAGTGGCAGGAATAGGCAGACCACGGGAAAACAGAAATGTAGAGCCTTTATTGGGAGCACTCCCGGGCGAGGTTCTCTGGTCCCACAAGAATGGGAGAGGGAGGGAGAAGTCAGAGAAGTGCGCGCTGGGGCGGGATTTAGCCATTTTTATAAGGGTAGGGAGGGGGAGTGTTTTAGAGGTAGAAACAGTCCATGTATGGTAAAGATTTAGGGGGAGAGCAGACTACTATGCCATGTAAGGTCTGGTGACATGTGCAGAGTAGAGTCCTGTGTGCAAAGCAGAGCGCCACGTACAGAACAAGATGCATGTGCTACATCCGGGTTAGATTCGAGTGCTGCGCAGGTCTGATGACAGACTAGATCTGTTTGTATCAGCCTACCATGTGGAGTGGCGTCCAACCCCCCACATCCAAGCTGCCCAGGCCTCGGCCTAACATGACAGCTAATGAGAGAACTGTATGTGAGTAAAAAAGGAAGTTTTAAAATGTAAAACAGGACCAGCAGATGGCGTAATGGTTACATTGCTGGACTCCCATGTGACTGGCTATGGTTCGAGTCCCAGTGGTGACTTAAAACACACTGGACACACGTGCATGCATGCCCAAAATCTCAAGAGGAGAATGGAGAAGAAGGGATTGCAGTGTGGCCATCCCTCCAGTGGGTAATTTCTTACTTTCTGTCTCTCTGTATCTCTGGTGAATGCACACGCCCTATAATAAAAATCTCTCTGGGGGAAAAAAACAACAAAAAAAAGTAAAACAGTTTAGGTGAATGAGAGTGTAAGGAATGGCAAGAGCTAGCATCTGCGATCGAGTCCTCTGTGCCTCTGCCCTAGCTATGTCCTGAGCCTTATCTCGAGGATTTATGGTCTAATCCCGTTCTGGCCAGTTCATTTGCCTGAGATGGAACAGGACGAAAGTTGAGTAAACAGGGCACACGGATAAGCTATGGTGAATGGAAGACAGAATACGCGTATTTAGATTCAAAACATGCGTGATTAAAGTGCTTCCAGGTGAATTAGGGAGATGGGTATATATGAGTGAAAAATAATAATAAATTTTCATGAAAGCTCTAAACCCCTTGATATTCTTGTAATGGGCTGCATGTGGTGGGGAAGGAAGACAATAGAAAGATAATTGAATGGAGACATCATAAATCATAAGGGAAACACCACAGTGAGCACGTATGATTGTTCTTAGAGTGCTAAGGACTAAGAGATACATCAAAACATTCCCATTTCATGAAGTGGGATGAGTTCATGAAAGTCATTTGGAAAAAAGGTAATGGTAATTAGCATGAGTAACTGAGCATACGTTTACAAAAAAAATAGCTTTAAATAATACCAGCATGGAGAAATTCCCAGGGGAATCTGCTTGCAATTTTCTTACATCATTAACATTAATACCCTAAGTATAACATGTTGTTTCTTGGACATTTGCCTAATACAAAAAGGATAGTTGTTTTTGAGGCTGATGATTTTTCTTATACAGATGTTTTTTGATTTACAGTGGGATTATATCTAAGTAAACCTATTGGTAGATTGAAAAATCATAAGTCAAGACCTTCTGCATTCCATCAAAACACAACACAATCACAGCTACTATACCTAGAGTGGGTGGGCTGTTTTCTGTGGTTATAAATAAGACAGTGGTTATTTATAGGACATTTTACTGAACAGAGTTGCCTATATACTGAGGTTTTGGTTTATAATATTTGCAGGGAGGATAGTGAGTTCCTTTGATTTCTGAAGTGCCTGTTTTCTGTAATGTGACTTCCATTTAGATAAGAATTTTTAAAAAAGAAGAAGAAATAAGTTTTATAAATCAATTTAAATCCCTTTTTTTTTAACTTTTTAAAATATTTTTGGGGACCAGCAGTTGGCATAATGGCTATGTCACTGGACTTCCATGTAGTCGACCACAGTTGGAGTCCCAGACCCAGCGGCTTAAATTCACGCCGGGCGCATGTGCGTGCATGCCCAAGATCTCGAGAGGAGAATGGAGGAGAAGGGATTGTGGTGTGGCCATCCCCCCTGGGGGGTGATTTCTCACTTTCTGTCTTTCTGTCTCTCTCTGTCTTTCTGCTGAGTGCTTGTGCCCTATAGCAAAAACCTCTCAAAAACCAAAACTTTTGTGATAGGTCACATGTACTCACAGAGATAGACACAGAAAGAGAGAGAGAGAGAAAGGGAAAGTGAGAAATCACACACACACACACACACACACCTGGAGGATGACCACACTGCAATCCCTGCTCCTCATTCTCCTTTCTGGACTCTGCACATGCCTGCATAAATGCACACCAGTGTGACCTTCAAGTCACCGGGTCCAGGATTTCAACTGCGCAATCAGCCACATGGGATCCAGCCACCCCAACCTCCATGCCACCTGCTGGCCCTTAACTTTTAATAAAAGTAGGGTAAACTGAAATTCCAGCCTAAGTTTCATTTTAGGCTGGATGGTTCTCTGGAAACATTTCCAAATAGTGACCCAAATCCAGGGGAGAGGCTTTTCTCTGCCTCGGCTCAAAAACACTCCCCTGTGCTCTTGAAGGCAGATGACCTCAACGCATTCTGAGTGGCCTCAAATTCAAAGCCTCTCTTTTCTTCTGAACAGCTGAACAAAAAAGATATTGACTCTCAAAGGTTTATTCAACAGGTTATGCTTGAGCTATAGGATCTGGGAGAGTAAGTGGTCCCTTACTTTGCCTTTAACATTTAGAAAAGCCGAAAATGAAAGTCCTTCTCAGAATGATACTGTTGCCATTAGGATTTTAAGCTCAAGAACTACAGATGATGATGCAAAGCAATCTGTTCTCTTTTCCTCTGGGGACTGGGCTCAGACATTATGGCTATTTATAGACCCTATTGGGAAAAGTTAAGGATGAACAACAACATCCCTTTCTAAACCAATGTTCGCTGCCTTTTATAATAGAACAGGAGTGTAACTATGCTGACAGAGTCTCAGATTCTTTCCCCCATTGTCCCTTCATAGCTCGCTATTATTGATTGCTCTTGCTTGAAATGAATCAGAATCCCAAGAGGGAATGGGTAGGTCACACACCCGAGAAATGGGGATTTCCTCACATCATGCATCTGGCAAGAATGAAACAAAATGTTTTTGAAAATGCATGAACCACAAATGAATCTAACCCTGCAAACTAAGCCAACCCTTTTTTTTTTTTTTTTTTTTAGAGAGAGAGAGGTTTTTTCTATAGGGTGTGTGTGCTCAGCAGAAAGACAGAGAGAGACAGAGAGACAGAAAGCGAGAAATCACCCCCCAGGGGGGATGGCCATGCTGCAATCCCTTTTCCTCCATTCTCTTCTCAGGATCTTGAGCACGCATGCACACGCACCCAGCGTGAGTTTGAGCCACCGGGTCCGGGACTCGAATCGTGGTTGACTATGTGGGAGTACAGCGACATAGCCATACGTCAGTTGCTGGTCACGCAACACTTCTTGAGTCCAGGGCAGCTCACTGGCCCTGGGGAATCTAAGGCTTCTTCTCATTTGCAAAAGCTCCCACACAATGGAGCATCTGTTTGTTTCTGGAGAATAGCATGACAGTATTATGTTTACATCTATCAAAATAGATTTCATTTGACTTTACTTATATTATTAAAAGTCAGATTTTCAAGTAAAATGTAAATAAATAAAAGTCTTAAATTTGATAATAGGTTACATTACTGCTATTTTTTTTAATTTTTTTTTTTTTTTTTAGAGAGAGATTTTTGCTATAAAGCACATGCACTCGCCAGAGAGACAGAGAGACAGAAAGTGAGAAATCACTCCCTGGGGCATGTCCACACTGCAATCCCTTCTCTTCCATTCTCCTCTCAGGACTTTGGGCATGAACACATGCACCCAGCATGAGTTTAAGCCACCGTATCCAGGACTCGAACCACAATTGACTACATGAGAGTCCAGTGATATAACCGTTACACCATCTGCTGGTCCTGCTTCAAGTTTTCTTTATATTTTCACTGTCACCCAATGTGCAGTTTCTCTACCCCTTTCAAAAAAAACTGAGGGGACCAGCAGTTATCATAGTGGCTATGTCGCTGGACTCCCATGTAGCCGACTGCAGTTCGAGTCCCGGACCCGGTGGCTCAAACTCACGCTGGGCTCATGTGCGTGCGTGCCCAAGATCCTGAGAGGAGAATGGAGGAAAAGGGCTTGCAGTGTGGCCATTCCCCCTGGGGCGTAATTTCTTGCTTTCTGTCTCTCTGTCTCTCTCTGTCTGTCTGGCGAGTGCATGCACCCTATAGCAAAAAAAAAAAAAAACAACTGAGAAAGGTGACTTGGGCAAAATGAAGGAGTGTGTAACTATAATTCGATTTCCTCTTCCTAAGTCTGCAGAAATCATTTGTGGATGGAATGTGTAATTGTCCTACCCTTTCCCCTCAGAAATGGGCTTGAGTGCAGTGCTATCTGGAGTGAAAACCATGCTTTATCTTCTAATCAGTTTCATTTTTTTTATGAAATTAGCACTTTTTTAGGTTTTCCATTTACATATCAGATGATATGCCCGTTGAAATCTAAATGTTAATATAGCATCTTCTTTAAGATTAGGAAGTAATGTTTTCTTTGTTGGCATAACCCACTTATATTTTCTATATTGTGATATTTTGACATTAGAATATGCAATTAAAATCATATCTGAAAGGCTTCCACAGCAATCCATTGCCAACTGCAGGCCATAAACACCTTCTCCTGGCCTCACATAGCTAAGATGTTGGATGGCACAAGAGCAATGAAAAGAAAAAGCCACAGAGAGAGATTGAAAACAAATCACTGAATTCAAATATATAACTCCTTGGAGGCAGAGACCTCATCTGTGTATATTCCAGAGACCCAGCAAAGCGCCTGTCTTACAGAAGGGTTTCAGTCAACACTTGCTGAACAAGTAGGTGAATGAATTAGTCAATATTCAAAAAGGAATCAAGGATAGACTTCTTTGAGCAATTTCATACCGACTAATGACTCTCTTTGGTTTCCTTCCTCATTCCATTGAAGGTGGGAAGTTTTAAGTAGATAGGCCGGGTAGCGTGGAACACCCCTCTGCTCTTGCTCAAGTATAGATCCCCAGCATTACCACTAACTGCTTGTGTGACCTCAAATGAGCCCCCTCACTAAGCCTTAGCTTTATCATCTTTAACACGGTAATAATAAATACTCAGGCCAGCAGGTGGCATGGTGGTTGAGGCGCCAGACTCCCATATGGCCAACCGTCATTCAAGTCTCAATCTTAAACCTGCCAGCTTTCTCTCTCTCTCTCTCATGTGCAATAGGGCACATACCTTACTGCAAATTAAAAATTAATAATAATAAATAAATAAATAAATTCTCAAAAAATAATAATAAATAGATGTCACAAGATTCTTTAGAGGATTAAATGAAATAAAAACATAAAGTTCTTAACATCAGGTCTGGCAACACTATGGCCCTCAGTAATAGTTCTGTGAGCTAGAACTATTAAGATGGTACCAGAGAAGAGCTGGCTTGGTGGTGCAGTAGTAATACACTACTCAAGGAATGCCGGATTCATTTGGAAGGTCACGGGTTTGGTTCCCCAGTTACCCTGTTCAAGTGGAGTGTATGCGCCCAAGATCCTGGCTGGTGAGAAAACTGTGGTGGTTGATGGTATGACATTGCATTGCTCTTTCTCTTACTCTCATGAAAGAAAGAAATAAACTTTATTTTTTAAAAAGACAGTACCAAAAGGAACCCATTGAGAAGTTAGGAGTCATGACTTCAAATTGTTTTTTTAATAACATTTATAAAGTGAGATACCACATGTTCTCACTTATATGTGGAAATTGGGGAGAAAATGGTTTTATAGAAGCAGAGAGATGAAGAATGATTGCCACAGGCTGAGAAGGGTAGGGGCAGGGGCAAGGATAGAGGGACATTGACTAACAGAAATACAACTGCAGATAGAAGAAATGATATTTAGTGTTATAAAATACAATGGCGAGAATATAGATGGCAACAATTTGCTGTGTATCTCAAAGTAGGTAAGTAAAAGGGAGCGTTTCAAGCATTGGTTGAGATAAGGAGTATGCTAATTATCCTGATTTAATGCACTGTATTCTTTCACTGAAAAAAATCTCATTGTGCCTCACAAATAAGTAAAATTATTATATGTTCATTTATAGACTCTAAAAAGCTTTTAGAAATGATAAAAAGAAATAAATGATAAATGCATAAACTAGGAAACCAGTAACTCATACTGTCTTCTGATGACTCGTGGTCACCAGCGGTAGGGTTAGTCGGAAGCCTTGGGGTGGACCCCCCTTTCTGTGAGGCCCCTGATGGCAGGAACACATTTCTCTACTGGCCTCATGTACTCTGTACTGGAAGAATTCTGAAAGTATGACTCCAAATGCACAAATATTACTATTATCTGCATGTATCTCTAAGGAAAGATGCTACTTATTGCCTTGGCTTTGAGTAAACCATTTGAAATTGCCCATAAAACATGAAAGTGAAATTAGCATAAGTGCTGACAAAGAAAATGAAAACAGAAAAGGCATGCTTTCTAAGGTCCAGCTGGATGAGACAGTTACGTGCACAAAGCTGTTTCTTATTTTAGTCAGTGATGTCAAAAATAATTTGGCACAAAATTTGCCTCCTATATTAGTGAGCCAACTTGATCAACAATAGTGAGAAAAAAATACTAAAAAGATGTAAATATTGTTCGTTTTTAAAATGCCTGGAAACTATGTATAATCTTGACCTGCTATTTTATAGAAATTGAGACTGGATACCCATTAAATAGAAGAATGGTCTCAGTAATCACATATTGTAATTATCACCCAAAAGCTCGTTCAAAAAATGGAAATTGATAGCTTTTCGGAGCATTATGTACAATAAGTAAGTGATATACATTTATTGTTAAAGAAAATGCAAAGCCAAATTTACATGGACAAGATGAGGACATGTGTATAGGGGAAACCTAAAATAAATTACTCACTTACTAGTTTATTCCAAAAACCAACACGTGCACACACTCATACACAGGTATAGTATAATCATTTTAACAAGACAGCAATATGTCTATACATAAGTGGAAAATATAAGAAAGAGATTAGTAGAAAAGCGACAGGCCCCTCAAACCTAGGTACATCATCTACTTTGGATTTTAGATAAACTAATTATAGGAAGTACGTTGACACCAAGTAGTTTGGCACATACCTAGCTCAGAACTTACAGCCATGAGGCTTTTTACTGTGTCCTAACATAATTCGGGAATCACTCCTAAGGACTCTATGAGCTACATGGAGTCTACTTCTACACAGGCCAATGTCTACCTTGTACCTTCTTGAAAGATGGGTAAACAAGCTGAAGAGATAACCCTTTAAGAAAGACATATGAACAGTGAAAAAGCATATGAAAAAATACACAACATCCTTTATCATCAAGGAGATACAAATCAAAACCACAATGAGATACCACCTAACCCCAATCATAATGGCTAAGATTTAAAAAATAAGAATAGTAAGTGCTTGCAAGGGTGTAGCAGAAAGGGAACTCTCCTATACTGTTGGCGGAAATGTAAATTAGGACAGCCATTGTGGAGAACAATACAGAGGTTCCTCAGAGACCTACAAACTACCATTCATTCAGCAATTCCACTCCTGGGTATCTACCCAAAGGAAAGGAATACACTCAGTCTGAAAAACACTTGCACATCCGTGTTTATTACGGCATTATTCAAAATTGCTAAGACATGGAATCATCCAAAATATCCAAGAACAGATGAATGGATTGAAAAAGTGTGGCACATATATACTATGGGATACTACTCAGCCATAAAAACAAACTATTAGACCCTGGTATTTGATAGAAAGTGGATGCATATAGAAGATGTACTGCTAAGTAAAGCAAGCCAGACTATGAAAGAGAGACATAGTATGTCCCCATTCAATATATACCAAATGTCTGCACTCTATAGCAGAAACTGAAAAATTAGAATGTATAAAAGCAAGTAGAGTAACTGTGGATACTGGAGACAGTGTGTAAATGGGGGAGGGTAAGAGAGAGGGAATCAAGGAGAAAAAGAAAGAAGCAAAGCATTTAGGAGACACGTTAAGTGGAAAGTTATCTGTTGATGATAAATGTATATAGTGGACTACTTACTACACAGTGTATTCATGCTGGGAAAATTCATTTTGTATTTTCTAATGATACACAGTGATTGAATGTAAAAATAATAGCAATAATAAATGATAACTTTTGAAAAAGTAAATAAAAGAATGGAGAAAGGTTAAAAAAGAATAAAAGAGAAGTGCAAAGCAAAGGGTAGATGTGAGAGACAAATTCATTAAGTGCCCAGTTTTTGCCCCACACTAAGCAATTTTATCTACATGGTCTTATTATCCCTCTCAGCATCATTGTACATAGGTACCCTTATCCTAACTTAATAGTTGAGGATATTGGTTCAGGAAAGTGAAGAAATTGGTTCAACATCACAATATAATAAGTGATAGAACTAGATTATTCTTATGTCTGTTCACCTGCTGTTCTGTCACTGACCAGTGCTTTATTGTGGCTGAACCCAAATCAGAATCCTCAACAGGTCAATAGGAACCCTCCCCCACCCCACCACCCCCAGCACTGGCCACTCTCAACCACTGCCACCAGTCTCAGATGTCCTTTCTGAAGGGATTTTTTTAATTCCCTAAAAGATAACAGTCCTTGATACCACATGATGTTAGAGATGTGATTGCCTGACCCGTCTCACTTTAGGGAAATTTACATATCGATCATTTTTTAACCTAAATACCATAGCTATTTTATAATGAGAAATATCCTCTGGATAAACTCAGATGTTTCATTGTCCATATCATATAGCCCTACTAAATCAGAAAATCTACTCTGGAGGGCAAATTGGACAGCAGAAGAACACAAAATGAATATAGATTCTAAAATACCAGAAGTAGATAATATAAAAGATACTTTAGTTAAGTTGAATCTGATAAATTCTCTTGGAAAACACTTTTGACTTATTTTATTTGAAAAGTTGTTCTTTCTCTCAATGGTGGTCCTTTCTATAACCTGAATTGTTCACATTTACCTCTCTTTTAAGAACTGAATACATTAAACCCTAAGAAAAGACATTTGTCTTGGGCCAGACCTGTAACCTATTGGTTAAGGGAACCAGATTCCACATGACCAACTTCAGTTAAGCTCCCTATCTAGTGGTCTTAAAAATACGCTGGACATGAGCGAATGTGCCCCAAATCATGACAGGATGGAGAAATGGAGGAGAAGGGACTGTGGTATGACCATGACCCATTGGGGAGGATGCTTACTCACCTCTTCCCTTATCTCTCTGTCTCTGGCGAACACATGTATCTCTGACAATTTTTTAAAAAATATTTTTCTCAACTTCCTTTTTTGGGGGGTTATATCAAACAGTTTTTATTTTCATTCCCAACCTCTGGTTACTTACATTTTATTTCCCAATTTTCTTTCAAGAAGCAGTCATATTCATTTATATAGTCATTTCAGTTTGTCCTCTTTTGACTTTGATTTGATGTTTATTTCCATCAATGATACTGCATTCTTTCTTCTGATATTTGCATTTGTGACTGAGATGGCTAGTTTTCTTCCCAATAACCATTCTGCCCTTCTTCCTCGATAACACAACCATGATTTTATGCAAGAAATGAACTATATTTCTTAGCCAACTTTGCTGTCTCTATGTGATTAAGGTCTAATTCATGACATAAAACTGTAAGTGTTGGGTGATACTTCTAGAAACACTACTAATAAGAGCATCAGGCGACTGGCCTGGACCCGTTTTGTTCTTCCTCATTTCCTCGTTCCTGCCTCTTATGTAAACCATTCTGGATTGAGGGAAAAAGCTTGTAACCATACATTAAATGTTGAAGAAGAGCAGAAAGGATTTTATTAATAGATCCAAGATGATGATGCAGGGCCATAGTCTTAGATGGTCTATTTTGGGAAAGAAAAAAGAAAACTAAAGTACTCATCTCATTTAAGCTATGTTATTTCTAATTTTGTTACTTGCATCATTATGCAATTTCTTCTTTTTCTTTTTGAAATGCCAGCAGATATTTGAATGCATGAGAGAAAGAGAAAGCCCCCATACCCTTGTGGGGCCTGATCACACTGCAATCCAATCCTTGTTACCTTTATTTCTCCATTCTGTCATGATTCTGGTCATGTGTGCATCCAGGGTGTTTTTCAAGCTGCCATGGCTAGGATTCAAACCATGGTCAGCCATGTGGGATCTAACTCCCTCTGCACAGTGCTTAACTACTACACTACAAGGCTAGCCCGTTATGAAATTTCTTCTTCTTCTCCTTCTCCTTCTCCTTCTCCTTCTCCTTCTCCTTCACCTTCGTCTTGATCTTTGCCTTCGCCTTCTTCTTCTTTCTTCTTTTTCAGTAGTGCTTTTCTTTTTTTAATTTAACTAAATTAACGAATGAATGGATTTTTTGCTTTGCTATGCATATGTTCACCAAAGAGAGAGAGGGAAAGTGAGAAATCACCCTCTGGGAAGGATGGTCATGTCACAGTCCCTTCCCCTCTAAACTCTTGGGATTTTGAGCACATACACACATGCACCTACAGTGATTTTCAAGTCCTGCTGAATCTGGGACTTGAACTACACAGTTGATCGTGTGTGATTCAGCTCCTTAACCTCTACGCCATTTCCGGGCCCCCATTATGCAATTTCCAATAAACGCAATATTCCTGGAGTTTTCAGGACTCCTCATGCATGAACATGTGTGCCTAGCATGTGCAGGTTGACCCAAGAACCGAACCCACATATCCCATATGGCTTCCAGCATTGCAGACCATGGGCTAGACCTGAGGCAGACTCTTTCCTTTTTATTTATTTATTTATTTATTTATTTATTTAGGTTTTTGCTATAGGGTTGCGTGCACTTGCCAGAAAGACAAGAGAGAGACAGAGAGACAGAAAGAAAGTGAGAAATCACCCCCCGGGGGATGACCACGCCACAATCCCATCCTCTCCATTCTCCTCTTGGGATCTCTGGCATGTACGCACATGCGCCTGGCATGAGTTTAAGCCACCGGGTCCAAGACTTAAACCACGGTCGACTACATGGGAGTCCAGCGACATAGCCATTACACCAACTACTGGTCCTGAGGCACTCTTTCTACCTCAAAGTCAGCCACTAACAAATACAAGACTATAGATCACCAGCTTAAAAAATGAGTGAAAAAAAGCACTTTCCCTCCAGAAGTGTTATGTTTGGCTATTATTCCGAAAATATGTACTATCACCCTTCAACTTTGATGTTGGTATTGGTCATGTGATTTGCTTTGGCATATGGAATATTACTAACTAAGACATGAATTATAGACTTGCACAGTGAGAATTGCTCTCGTATACTTTGCTTTCATCATTAGAGGACTATTCCTTGAGCCCTGGGCCCAAGAGGATGAAAAACACATGGAACAGAAATGGAGCCAAGCTCAGCCAAGCCCAGACTTAAATATCCAATCTCAACATGTGTAAAAAAGAAATAATTACTATTATATAAAACTGAAAGTGGGAATGTTTTGTTTCTTTGTTTTGTTTTGTTTTGTTTTTTAGCATGTATGAGGAGCAAGCTTATTGATACATGTGGAATTCCTGTGAAATTCTCAGGCCTTAATCTCAGGTCAGTGGTTCTTCAAGTGTGGGCATCGGCAGCACCTAGGAACAGTATCAGCAATACCTGGCATGGTTAATTTTGAGTGTCAACTTGACTGGTTTAAATGATGCCTGGATGTCTAGTGAAACACTGCTATGGGGTGTATCTGTAAGAGTGTTTCTGGACAAGACAGGAATGTGAACCAGTGGACTGAGAGAGGAAAACTCACCCTCAATGTCAGGGAGGCATCATCTAATTAGCTGAGGGTATGGAAGAGACAAACAGGGAAAGTGGGGGATTTTGTTTCCTCTCTACCCTTCTTTCCAGAGTGTGACTGGTGGGTTCTCCTCCTGCCACCTGCTCTGCCCCTGTTCCATAGCTTGGTCTTTGGCTGCATTCAGGTCCTGCCTGTGCTGGTCCCCTGCTCCCCTCCAGCCATACAAATTCCAAATTCTTTAACTTTTGGACTGCTCTCACATCAGTGTCCTCCCAAAGGTTCTTGGGCCTTTAGCCTCAGACTGGGAGTTGCGTCACTGACTTCCCAGCCTACAGATATTCCAGCTGCTTCTCCAGCCAATAAATGCCCTATCGAGGGGCTTCTATGCCTTGTAATTGTGTAAGACAGTTCTTATAACAAACCCTCATATATATATATATATATATATATATATATATATATATATATGTATATGTATATATGTATATGTATGTATGTGTGTGTGCATATATATATATATATATATATGTATCCTGTTGGTTCTGTTTTTCTGGAGCACTCTGACCAGTATACCCTGGACCTTGTTAAATGGTCAGATATCATCCAAGACTACAGGACCATAACCTCGAGGGAGAGGACTGGCAACCTTTGTTTTAACAAGCCCTACAAGGGATTCTGATTCACTATAAAGTTTGAAATCCACTGACCTAACTTCTACGCCCATCCTTAATTCAATCACAGTGTTCTAAGTAATCAGGCGTGGAGCTTTAGGACGTAGTTCAGGAACTTCAGAATTATCTAAAACAGTGGGTAAAGCCTGACAATGGATACTTTTAGGTGATAGGACAGTGGCTGCTGCTCTCAGGGCACACACTTAGAGAACCAGAGTACTAGGCTCAGGGTGTGGCAAGAGTGGCTCCTTGTTAAGAAACCAACATTCTGTTAACAAAAGAAGAAGGATGCTGGGCAGAGAACAAACGTCAATCACCACTACATTCTTATTAAAAGAAAAAAGTTGTGATGGAAAAGATCAGACAACCGTCAATATTCTCCAACAGTTCTATGGGGACAGGGAAATCTGGAGCCAACAGAGCAATCTCTTCTGTTGTTCAGTTCATGAAATTGATGGAGACATGAAATGATTTTTTTGTCTCTTCAATTTTGCTGAAATTCAATACAGATCTGAGGAATCAAATAAAAGACAGCAGTTTTTGCTGCAGAGAGCCCTGTATCATTTTCAAACGTGATATGAGTTGTCACACAAATCTTTCTCAGTACAATTCACTGAAGATAAATACAGTGCTTAAGGAGGCAGTGTCTATGTATCAAACCATTGAGTTATTTTGATCTATTCTAGTGAAATCAAGACAGCAATCTACAGTTTTGAGTGATTTAAGATAAGAAGTAGCATCACAGACCCTGAGAATTGAAGTTATTTTTTTAATTTGTTCTTGAAATCTGAAAATTAAAGCATTTTAGAATTCAAAGGACCTTAGAGGTCATCTAGCCCAGTTACAAACCATCAGACAATGGGTTATAGTG
The DNA here is from genome assembly GCA_026018925.1 of Tupaia tana. Taxonomy (NCBI): domain Eukaryota; kingdom Metazoa; phylum Chordata; class Mammalia; order Scandentia; family Tupaiidae; genus Tupaia; species Tupaia tana. Next base: position 16,510,640 of record JAKSZU010000001.1, read on the forward strand.
CCCTGCCCCGTTCCCATGTATGGTCTTTGTCCTGCACACCAGCATTTTCTTTTTTAATTAAAATTATTAGCCTATCTTAAAATGTTCAACTTTTCCTCATGAGTTTGAAAATCTAGCAATACATGGCCTGAACAAAAGTCTCTGTTTCCTCACAACACAGTACGTCCGTGGTGAGTGCTGTCTTCAGGGAGCGTGTACTCCTACTCCCCAGTGTGACACTGACACTGCTCTTTTGTTTTACAACCTGCCCTCTGCACGCATCGCCAGGGCCTACACGGTGCTGTAGGCATTAGATCTGCCATCCCTCATCTAGACCCGCTCTGTTTTACCAACGAGAGCACTGAGATCCATGTTTAATTCACATCCTCTCTGTAGAGGCAAACCAAGTTTGCATTGCTAGTTTTCACAATCTTAGAATGTGGTTTCTCTTACAGATGTTTATTCACCTTGGAAAGGGTTATTGCAAAAGTTCACTATTCAAATAATGCTCAGTCGATACTGAGGTCGGTGATAACATCAGTATAAAGCTGATTTCAAAACCTCAAGAACAAGTCCACAAGTGACGTAAGATCCGGTAGAGCACACGTTTAATATGAAATGAATCTTATTTGGCTTATATGTCCTAGATATTTTCAAATCCTTTGACTGGAAAGTGATCATTTTTTTCCTATTAAAGAGTAATTTCTTATACCCATTAGGATGACTACTATTAAAATCATTTTTAAAAAAAGAAAATAAAAAATGTTGGAAAGAACGTGGAGAAATTGGAACCCTTGTGCATTATTGGTATGAATGAAAAATAGTGCAGCCACTAGGAAAAATAGTATAGTAGTTGCTCAAAAAAAATTAAAAATAAAATAACTACATGGTACAGCAATTCTACTTCTGGATATATATCCCCAAAAATTGAATCCAGGGTTTCAGAGTCACTCATATTTGTATACTTGAGGTCATTGCAGCACTTTTCACAATAACCAAGATGTAGAAACAATCTAAAGGCCAATGAACAGATTAATGTACATTTTAGCAGTGGTGTAATAATATGGTACATGTCATGGAATATTATTCAGTCTTAAAACTGAAAGAAATTTTGACCCATGCTACAGTGTTGGTGAAACATGATTACACTATGCTAAGTCAGATGAGCATAAAAGAATAAATATTGTATGATTCCATTTCTGTGAGGTATTTAGAATAGTCAAATGGACAGAAACGGAAGGTAGATAAATGGTTTCCAGGGACTGAGAGAGTAAGTGGATAGCTATTATTTAATGGGCCTAGAGTTTAGTTTTGCAAGATAAAAAAGCTCCGGCAATTGGTTGTACAATAATCTTGATCATTGCATTTAAAATAGTAAATTTTATTTGTTTTTCCATCATAAAAAATAACTTTAAAAAGAAAATTTTTAGTAAAGTCTAGATCTTGGGGGATCTGGTATAATTATTTCAAAGGTTAGAATGGTGAATTCCAAAGATGAAAAATTATAGAAAGCAGATGTATCACATCCTGAAGAGGCTAATGAACACTTGCGATATCTCAGTGAAGAGACCTTCCATTCACTTAAACATAGCTAAGTAAATTCAAAGACAAAGTCAAACTCTGAACAGATCCTCATAAAACAATGAATAATAGAATGGTCTCCAGAGCTGGGACTAAAAAATTTTTACATTAAAATTTTATCTCTCTAAAAAATAAAACAAAAAATTTTGCATGTAGTATGTTTCAAACTTAATTAAACAAACAAAAAAAACTGTATTAAGAAAGCAAAAAATTGGGGCCAGCAGGTGGTATGGAGGTTAAGGCATGGGATCCCACATGGCAGAATGCACAGCAGCTTGAAAATCATGCTAGGCACATGTGTTTGCATGTCCAAAATCCCAAGAGGAGACTGGAAGAGAGGGAAACACAGCATGGCCAGCTCATGTGAGGGATAATTTCTCACTTTCTCTCTCTCTCTCTCTCTCTCTCTCTCTCTCTCTCTCTCTCTCTCTCTTCTGTCTCTCTCTGGCAAGGACGCATGTCCTATAACATAACTTTTAAAAAATGAGAGAGAAAACAAGAAATTTAATTATTATAATTAATGAAATTCAAATATAGAGAGGCAGAAAATATATTTTATGATATTTAACCCATCCTTATCTTTGGGCTTAATAATCTAGTTTTTGGATATTAACCGTCTTCTAGATATAGATTAATTTACTCCTATTTGTCAATCCTAGAGGTTGTTATCCCTGGAATGAGCAGCAATGACATATTAGAGACTCAGATTGTAGTAGTTTTGGCTCCACAGAGTCATAAATCATCAGGAAAGACAAAATCAGTGTCAGTGTCCCAGAAGGGAGACCTAATACAGACCATCCTCTATTTATCTATTTTTGTCCATTGAATCAGGGTGTCTATAAACTGCTAGTGTGCATATCATTTTGTTTCACCAGCTTTCCACACTGTCTTAGTGTCTCTAGAAGACTGCCAAGGAAAGAACCATGCTGCCAAGTGCTCCAAATGCAACTCAGCAGGCTGAGTTTGGTTCACTAGAGAATTTCATTTGACTCCTCTCCACTGATGTCTCTTAAAACTTCCCTTCTCTGCAGATAATGTTGAGTTGTAAAAAGTACATGCTCAGAACTATAACATGGAAGTTGGAATCCATCCATGAAGGAGATTAGTCTAGTTAGGACTTGGGCTAGGCCATCCCTTAAATACAAAATGTAGACTTGTCTGAACATCGTGAAGGAGCCACAGTAGGTATCTGTGCCTTGAAGCTTAGTTGTGCCAACAAATATTATCATGATGTAACAATACTCTTGTAAATACTGTGAGTGGTGAAGAGGGAACATTAAGAGGAATTAAGAGCATTGAGACTAGACTGCGCTAAAGAAGTTTATATCTTAGTTAAGGATATAAGTGTTATTTGTATGACTCCCAAAAATGCCAGATGAAAATATACGGTCAAGTGGGAACCAGCAGTTAGCATAATGGCTGTGTCATTGGACTCCCACGTAGTCGACCGCAGTTTGTGTCCCAGATCTGGTGGCTTAAAACTCACGCCGGGCGCGTGTGCGTGCGTGCCCAAGATCCCAAGAGGAGAATGGAGGAGAAGGGATTGCGGCGTGACCATCCCCCCGGGGGTGATTTCTCGCTTTCTGTCTCTATGTCTCTGTCTGTCTGGCGAGCGCAGGCGCCCTATAGCGAAAACCTCTCAAAAAAAAAAAAATATATATATATACATATATATACGGTCAAGTGACAAAATTTGTGGAGTCTGGTACATTTTATCAAAGAAATCAGAGGAGGGAACCAGCAGTTAGCGTAATGGCTATGTTGCTGGACTCCCACGTAGTCGACCACAGTTCGCGTCCCAGACCCAGTGGCTTAAAACTCACGCCAGGTATATATGCGTGTGTGCCCAAGATCCCAAGAGGAGAGTGGAGGAAAAGGGATTGTGGTGTGACCATCCCCCCTGGGGGGTGATTTCTCTCTTTCTGTCTCTATGTCTCTCTCTGTCTGTCTGGCGAGCGCACGCGCCCTATAGCAAAAACCTGTCAAAAAAAAAAAAGAATCCAAAGAAATCAGAGGATATAGAGATTCGAGAAGGGATTCATAAACTTAATACAGTCCTTTGTGAACCTTGAAAGAAAAGTGGAATTTGACAATGTGTACTCTTCAGCCAAGACTCTAAACATTCATCACACATCTACCCAGCTATTTATTCCTGTAACAATCTTTTGATCCATCTTATTTTTAAAATATATTCTAAGGCAAATTGCTGACATTAGCATATCTCACCCCTAAAAAATTTCAACATGAATATTACTAATTGGAATGTAACATTTGTTCATAGTATGGGGAGTAAAATTTGCCTGAAACAAGAGTCATGAATCTTTGTGTGTGTGTGTGTGTGTGTGTGTGTGTGTGTGTGTGTGTATGTGCGCATTTGCTGGAAAGAGACAGAGATAGAAAGTGAGAAATCATCCCTCAGTGGGAATGGCCTTCTCCTCCATTCTCCCCTCAGGAGTTTGTGTATGCACCAGCATAAGTTTCAAGGCCCCTCAATCCAGGACTCAAACCATGGTTGACCATGTGGAAATCCAGTGCCTTAACCACCATGCCACCTGCTGGCTTAAGAGACTTCAATCTTTATACTCTGATGAGCTTTAACAAATGCTTGCTCCTATGCAGTGCACCCCCCTTCCTAGGACATATAACATTACCATCACCTGCAAGTTCCCTCATGCTCTGTCTTTGTGAATATCCACCTCTAACAGAAGCAGTTCCTGTTCTGATTTTTTAACCCACAATTTAGTTTTACCTGTTTTTGAGAACATTATACAAATGCAATTATGTGATATCTTTAGAGTAATCTTCTTTGATTCAGCATAACATTTTTGAGATTCATTTAAGTATTTGCATGACTCACTAGTTCATTCCTCTTTAGAGTGAGGTAGTAGCTTACAGTGTGAATAGACCACAATTTGTTTATTCATTCTCCTGTTGATAATCACCTAGGCTGTTTCCAGTTTGGGGCTATTATGAATGAAGTTTCTGTAAACATTTTTGTATACATCATTTTGTTTTCCTTATGTAAGCACCTACAAGTACACTTGCTGGGTTGAATGGTAGATGAGCATTTTGTTTTATAAGAAACTGCTGGACCTTTATGCAAATTATTTGTTCCATTTTATAGTCCCACCAACAATGTAGAGATTCTGTTCCACTTCCTCAGCATGTCTTTTTTAAGTTTAGGATTCTGGTGGGTATGTCTTTTGATTTTCTTCTTAGGGATGTTACATCTTAGAGTCAAATATAAGAAGGAGAAAATAACTTTATAGCTACACAAATACCTCATTACAATAGAGACAGAGAAAGAATAAAATTGGATGATGGCCTATAACAAGGCTTCACAGTGTATTTTTATTAAATTTGCTCTACAAAATACTCACTAAAATATCCATTAAAATTATATTTGTTCCTGAGAGAATGCTAAGAGAGGGATATCATAGAAATATACAGTCTCAAAATTTATTTATTTTTGCTTCAAAACAAAATATGCCACAGAAAGCTAAGCAGAGGATTGTTTTTTAGAAAAATGCATCTCTTTGGGAGTAATGGAAAAAAGAATGAGCTTCAGTCATTAGAGATCATTACTTTTTTATTTGTCCACATTTGATGCAATCATTCCTAAAGTTCTACAAATTTAGCATAATGACAAAATATGCAATTTAACTAATTTTTTATTCTGTCTTTCTATTGAAAATGAGTACAGAAAAAATATGTGACGAGCATCATTATGTTCTGATCAAACAGTCAATTTTTCATCCAAGGTAAATGCAGGTAAGAATTTCTCTAATAAGGCTGAGATAACCTAGAAGAAATAGATCCATTTGTCTTATTTACTGGTGATTTTTCTAAGAAAATGTTTTTGACAAGTATTTTCTCAAATTACACTATGGTATCTCTAACTTCATGGAGAACCAGATTCTAGGAAGAGCCATATTACCCCATCTTAGTACTTTGGGACTTCTCAAATTTGCCATCTAATGAGAAAAGACTGATGCAAAAGTAAAATTACAGCCTCTCCCGTGGAAATCCTGATCAAATAGGGCCAAGAGGAGGTCCCAGGATCAGTTCGTTTGGTTTCTAAAGCAGCACACTATGTTTACTACAGCATTATTCATAATCGCTAGGGCATGGAACCAACCCAGATGTCCAAGAACAAACAAGTGGATTGAAAAACTGCGGCACATGTACTCTATTTCACTCTCAGCCATAAAACAATGAGACCCTGACTCTTGATAGAAAGTGGACGAATAAGGAGGATTTAATGCTAAGTGAAGCAAGCCAGACTATGAAAGACAGTATTGCATGTCCCTGCGTAATATATATTTTGTGCTCTGTAAGAGAAAGTGAAAGATTAGAAGGTACACTAGCAGGGAGGCCAATAGTAGATACTATAGACAGTATAGGAGGCGGTGGGTAGTAGAAGGTGGGAAGGAGGGGGTCGGGGGAAAAGAAACAACAACAAAACATTTAACAAATACAAAAATTAAAAGTTAAAAAAAAAAAAAAGGCACCACACCAGATTTATTCTTACCCTTGTGCAAGTTCTGTACTGCATAGCGCCCTCTAGGGATGGAGGAAGCACAGCAGGGCTTGGCTTGCCCACTGCACCTGCCCGCAGCAGCAGCAGCAGCAGTAACACTGGCTGATACCTAGAAACTCAGGTCTGATCTTTCCACCCCCATCAAAACCCTCCAGTAGCTTCAGTATACATTTGGATCCAGGCTTTGTCTCAGAACTGCAAGGCCAATGTGAGGGAGCCCAAGTGGGCTCCCTCAATGTCCTCACCTCCTGCCATTTGTCCCAGTCAATTCTGGGGTAGCTATAGATACAGTATAGTCATAATTGCCAGGGCATGGAATCAACCCAAATGTCCAATAACAAACAAGTGGATTGAAATAATGTGGCACATGTACTCTATTTCACTCTCATCCACAAAATAATACTGCATAAATGGCTAGTAAGGTTAAACTTAGGATGTTTACTCCTAGTAAACACTGGAGTAGCTACTCCAGAGTGAACTGGGACAAATGGCAGGAGGTGAGGACATGAAGTTTGCTGTCCACACACATGGCAAACTAGTTGTTAACTAAGGCTTTTGCATTTACTCTTCCTTCTGCCAAAAAAAAAAAAAAAAATCTACTCTAAATATTTGTATGTCCTACTCCCTCACTTTTAGTGAAGTCCTTGTTTGCATGTTACCTCTCCAGAGGGAACGTCTCTGAACTCTGTGGCCAAAATTGTATCCAAGGCAGAGTTCCTACCCCTCTTTGTGGTCATTCCTACTTAATTCTCTGCTTTTATTTTCTAGTACTCATCACTCTCTGGTATTACACAATGAATGATTTATTTATTGATGTGCTATTTGTATGTATATTAGCTTACTTTTTTTAGAGAGAAAGAGAGACAGAGAGAAACAGAAAGCGAGAAATTACTCCTCAGGGGGAATGGCCATGCCGCAATCCCTTCTTCTCTGTTCTCTTTTGGGATTTTGGGCATGCACACACATGTGCCCAACATGAGTTTTAAGCCACCAGGTGCAGGACTCGAATCACGATTGACTGCAAGAGAATCCAGCAACGTAACCATTACACCACCTGCTGTCCCCACTTACTTGATTTTTATGCTCTATGAGGGCCAGGAATGTTTATCTATTTTGCTTAATCTGTCTTGAAAACTTCAATATCTGGCCCATAATCAGCCTTTAATAAATTTTTTTGTAAATTAATACTAACACTCAGGGTCTTGATAAGACCAATGTATACACATATAAAATCACTTTGTAAATCAGAAAGGCCCTATTCAAGTATGTTATTTTTATACCACTATTTGGAAAAACATAACTTCATCTAATTGTATAAAACTATCTTTATACTGAATACGTTTTATGTAAATAGTCATATTAAAATGTCCTTTAAAATGTATTACATTCATTACATAAATGAAACACTATCAACTATTGCATGCAATAAGCTCCTTCTAGATTAAAAATTTAGTCATTTAGATTACCAGTTAACAAATGCAAGAAAAATCAGCAATTAATTAAAACTTTCATGTGATTGTTTTCATAATTTCAATATTAGATAAAAGCAATCTATCTTCCAAGCTAAAAAATAATTTGGAATTTTATGTTACTTTGTTAGATTGCTATTACTTTATGCATTTGAATAATTTTGTTTATTAATGATATTAATCTAAATGTCAGGGTCTTGCCTACTTCTTTACTGATACAACATAAACCACATGCAGAAGAAAAAAAGCTGAGTTGAGTTACGTTTATTTTCATTCCATAGCTTAATTCTGTTCGATGTCTTTACTTCCAATATCCAGTTCTGAGTCATTTGGCCACAGTGTCAGCAAGAGTAAACATCCCGGGAACCAGCAGTTAGCGTAATGGCTATGTCGCTGGACTCCCACATAGTCGACCGCGGTTCGCGTCCCGGACCCGGTGGCTTAAAACTCACGCCGGGGGCGTGTGCGTTCGTGCCCAAGATCCCAAGAGGAGAATGGAGGAAAAGGGATTGCGGCGTGACCATACCCCCTGGGGGGGTGATTTCTCGCTCTCTGTCTCTATGTCTCTCTCTGTCTGTCTGGCGAACGCACGCACCCTATAGCGAAAACCTCTCAAAAAAAAAGAGTAAACATCCCAAGTTTAACTTTACTAGCCATCTATGCAGTATCTCAATTAATAGAGACCTTTCTTCTTTTGTTGAGTATTTATATCCACTACTGAAATATTTTCTGTTCCACAAATTTATAACACATACAAATGGACACTATCAAGGCTATAAGCTCCAAGATAATAAGAGTAATAATCACGGGGGACCAGCAGTTAGCGTAATGGCTATGTTACTGGACTCCCACGTAGTCGACCGCGGTTCGCGTCCCGAACCCGGTGGCTTAAACTCACGCCGGGCGCGTGTGCGTATGTGCCCAAGATCCCTAGAGGAGAATGGGGGAGAAGGGATTGCAATGTGGCCATGCCCCCTGGGGGGTGATTTCTTGCTCTCTGTCTCTATGTCTCTGTCTGTCTGGCGAACGCACGCGCCCTACAGAGGAAGGAGGAGTTTGCCCTTCTTTCTTTGTGCCTTCCTGCCTGCCTTTTTCTGTGCTTGGAGGAAGACTTACATCATCAGCTCTCCTGGTTCTCAGAGCTTCAGACTCACCTGTGTCTCCAGCTTGCAGATGGAAGATTTGGGGATTTTTGAGCCACCATAACTACATAAATCAATTCCTCATAATAGACCTCTCTCCACACACACCCAAATACAAACATGTAAATGTGTGTGTGTGTATGTACTATATATTGGTTCTACTTTTCTGGAGAACCCTAATAACTACAAACATACAATAGTCACATAAACCTAAGAGCTGACAGAAAAATAAGTGACAGGAAAAAAAAAATCATGAAAATCTCTTTCCCATAATGAAATATACCAGAGCTATGTTTGATAGTTTGAAAACACATTATTTGTGAAAAGGCTGATACTTGTGATCTACTTGCATTTACAGTTATAGCTAAATGTATCCCAGTCTTAACTGCTCTCTGCATTTGTTTTACAGAATTATTTCTGCATTTATTTTTTAAAAACAGAAACTATAAATAATAGCACAGCAAGATTCCTTATCTTTGTGACACTTCATCACTCTCCAGTATCTCTAAACCACTCTTTTTATTAAGCATTTAACCTGAGTTACATAAAAAAAGGAAGATTTAAAACTCAGAATAATGCTTTACTGCCAAGAAAATTCCAAAAGGAATACAGAGAAATCCAAAGCTCAATTCCAAAAATGTAACTTGATCGACTAGCTAGTACAAACAAGGTTGGCAGGGGTTGGGGAATAGGAAGATAATGGCAGCATAAACAGAACAATTTTAAAGCAAATTTACTGATATCCTTAAGTTCTTCCAATACTTTTTTTTAAGGCCATCTTTTAGCACATTGCTATTTTCTACATAGTAACACGCCAAAAACCACAGATGATGACTGGTCTTTAAACAAGAATAACATATTTTTCTACTTTGATCACAAAAGTCTAGAGCTGGAGATTACCTCAACATTGCTTCAGCAGATGAACGGCTAGCTAAAAAAATCAGATGGCCATTTGCCTAATTTATAAGCATTTCCAGAGACCAAATCTGAATGGAACCCAAGGAAGAATAAACTGTTAAATATTTGATGGAAAAACTTTTTAGCAACATCACAGATGCAACTAAAGCCTGTGTATTTTATTAATTCAATTATGTATTTCTATAATTATTTATCAAGTTTTTGGAAGGACTAAATTAGCACACATTCTTAGTTCTCTTTCTATTGGCAGAATACCTTCTGTTTATTTTTAAAATAGATTTGGAGAAAACCACTATTCATCTTTTGCTTTACCAAACACACCCTAGTAGCATAAGGAACAAAGAATGCTCTTTGTTCTAATATAATGGCAGTAATCAAAATAGCACAGTTCATTTTGAACAGCTTCTAGTATAAACGAATAAGAGAACAAAAAGTAATAGTTCATCTTATTCATTTTGGAGTAATAATTTGCCACCGCCACAGAGATTCAATTACAAATTTCAGTTAGACAATTCATGCTCAGGTAAGTCTAAGGCTGTCTTGTCACTTAAAATAACCAGACACGATTAAATAATATTTTTTGAAAACAAAATGTTTTTTCGCCCTACCACAAACATTGCAGTCACCCAGAAAGCAGGACCCTTGCAGAGAGATCATATAGACCATTGTTTTCAAGTTTGAGATTGAAAACTATTTCAATAAAATATCACAGGTGGAAGAAATTTCTTATAGGACATTACATATTAACAGATTACAAAAACATTTTCTCATACATCAGTCCTGCTTTCTCACATCTATTTCCACTTACTTATTATCCACTCTAATCTACTCTTCACTCAACAACCCAAAAGATCTTTTTTAAACTGAAAAACTTAATATAAAGGCCAAATTCTACCCTGTAGTCTTCAAGACCTTTTATAACTAGCTGAGCTTTTATGCAAGATTATCACATTCTCATCTTTTTTGACGAGAGAGGCTTCCCTTAATCAGTCTCTTTAAAGGAAAATTCTCTTTGATGGTTTCTTTCTGACACTGATCATAATACTATTCATAATCTATGTTTTTATTACTTTGTGTTTTAATTTAATTTTTTACTAAGGCATAAAACTTGTTTGCCTTTAGTGTTCAATATAGTGCATTAGCTAAATACATGCTTAATAAGTATTTTCTGAATACATCAATAAGAAAATAATTAGGTGAATTAAATGCTTGAACCACTCAAAAAGAATCACACACACATACACACAAATACACAGAAGATTTCAGGTTTACAATAAAAGAGCCTTTCCAAACTAGTTTATCAACGAGTTAAGAACTTCAAATATAGGGACCAGCAGTTGGCATAATGGCTATGTCGCTGGAACTCCCATGTTGTCGACCGCGGTTCAAGTCTGGGACCCGGTGGCTTAAACTCATGCCGGGCGTGTGTGCGTGCATGCCCAAGATCCTGAGAGGAGAATAGAGGAGAAGGGATTGCGGTGTGGCCATCCCCCCTGGGGGGTGATTTCTCACTTTCTATCTCTCTGCCTCTCTGTCTTTCTGGAGAGCGAATGCACCCTATAGCAAAAACCTCTCCAAAATAAAGAAAAAAAAAGAACTTCAAATATAATGCTCACTTAATGCTAAGATCCAAGTATCCTGTCACCCTGGATTTAACCACACCGACTAACCAGGGATAAATACCAAATCAGGCTGGCCTTGTGGCCTACTGGTTAAGAAACTCAGAGGCCACGTAGTAAATCGAATGTTTGAATTCCGGCCCTGGTAGCTTGAAAAACACACTAGATGCATGTGTGTATGTGCCCTAAATCCTGACAGGCTAGGGGAATGGAGGAGAAGGGACTGTGACAAGAACATGCCCCACTAGGAGGTGCTTTCTCCTTCTCTCTCTGTTTATCTCTGGTAAGTGCACATGTCCTCCTCTGAAAAAGAAGAACAACAGACAAACAAAACAAACAAAACTGTCCCTTGCCCCTCCTTTAAAAAAAAAATGAGCCCCAGGAGAAAAATAGTTAATATTTACTGAGCACTTGTGGTGCTCCCTGATTAAATCACTCCATTTGGCCATCCAAGGAGAAAAAACAAACAAACAAACAAAAAACAAGAATGTGGAGATTTTAGAGAACAGGCATTTCAGAGGACAAGAACTTGGAAGTGATATAACTACTCTGTCTACATTCTATTGGCCAGAACTCAGTCACATGTTCTCACCTTAGTGCAGGGAAAGCTGGGAAATGTAGTGCTAAGGAGGAAAAATAAAACAGACTTGATAAACGTATTTTTAAAAAATCCTGCCAGAGAGCATGTGCATTTACCAGAGAGAGGGGATAATGAGAGAGAAAGCATTGTAATCAGATGTGGCCACACTACAATCTCGTCTCCATTTCTCACACTGTCAGGATTCAGGACAGATAAGCATATGTACCTGGCATGTTTTCCAAGTTGCTGGGGCCAGGTTTCAAAGCACATGTCACTCGTGTGGGATCTGGCTTCTCTAACTACCAGGCCATGGTGTGGCCAATAAATAAATTTAAATAAATTAGCTCAAGATACCAATTTTTCTCAGAAAATTGTTATAGTCAATCCCAGATATTATTAATCATTTCTAAAAATTTTCACTTCCTTTTTAAAACATGGTTGGTTTTTCATTTCTGTGTCGATTTCTTGGAGTGGGGTAGAGATCCATGCTCTTGCTAATATTGACGTTCATCAGAGAATATGATCCATATATTTCGACTCTCTTATTTTAAATTTGCAAAGGCTCTTTGTCTAAATATTCTCTCTCTCTCTCTCTCTCTCTATATATATATATATATATATATATATGTATATATATGTATGCATGTGTGCCCAAAATTCTGAAAGAAGGGAGAATACAGGAGAAGGGGTTGCTGTGTGACCATCTCCCACAAAGGTGCTTTCTCACTTGTATGTATATATATATATATATATATATATATATATATATATATATATAAAATCCATTAATACTATTCTTCAATACTATTCTTCAACATACTTTTCCAGGAATATTTTTGTTTGTTTGTTTCTAATTTCCCAGAGGGTGTGTGTGCTCTCTGGAGAGAAATGGAGAAAGAAAAAGTGAGAAAGCACCCTTTGTGGGAGATGGTCACACAGCAACCCCTTCTCCTGTATTCTCCCTTCTTTCAGAATTTTGGGCACACATGCATACATTCCTGGCATGTTTTTCAAGCCTCTGGGTCCAGAACTTGAACCACACAGATGGCCATGTGGGATCCAGCTGTCTTAATCACCATACACCTGCTGGCCAATCCAGTAATATTAATTATAATTATTTGTTTAAATTTTCATCTTCCTACATCGTCTCTGTGCCCTACATGCATTTCACTTTGGTTGCTATGACCTTCGTCTTTCAAGGTAGATGATTTTATTAATCCGTTAGTGATTCATTACCCACCATTCAAAGTGAGGTACTACAAGCTGACATCAAACTCAGCACATGTGCAAATGAATGTGTGTGCATGCCTATGCACATGTACATGTGACAAAGAGAGAGATGGAGAGAGAGAGAACACTGCCCTGTAGATAGACTTCATTGTTAGGTGACCAAAACCAGACTGGGCATTAACTTAACATCAGCTGACAATATCTATAGACATTTTCTTACTGTGGTGGTCAGTGTCCCAGAAACAGAGAAAATTTACTAGGCATTATAAAACTGGTTTATGCCCTTTCTAAAATTTCATCCTGTTTAATTCATCAGGAAAATGCTATTCTTCAGCCCAGGTAAATGTTCTCTTATTTTTTAATCTCTGTTATTGCTCTATTTATTGTCTACTGCTAAATGAAAAGAAAAAAAAAAAAAAAAAAAACCCAAAACTTCATGGCTTAAAATGATACTCTAACTCCAAATTCTTTCCGTTTTTTTTTTTTTTTTTTTTTTTTTTTGGAGAGGTTTTTGCTATAGGGCGTGCGTGCTCGCCAGACAGAGAGAGACAGAGAGACAGAAAGCGAGAAATCACCCCCCGCGGGGATGGCCACACTGCAATCCCTTCTCCTCCATTCTCCTCTCGGCATCTTGGGCACACATGCATGCACACGTGCCCGGCGTGAGTTTTAAGCCACCAGGTTCGGGACGCGAACCGCAGTCGACTACATGGGAGTCCAGTGACATAGCCATTATGCTAATTGCTGGTCCCCCTAACTCTCCAAATTCTATGGGCAAGCTGGGTGGTTCTTCTGCTGGTCTTGCCTGGGATTGCTCCAGTGGCCACTTTTAGCTGACAAGTCTGCTAGGACTGGGCTAAACTGGAATGGGGTGAAACTGGAGCATTCCACATGTGCTTCTTCATCACATGAAAGTCTCATAGCAGCATTCTAAGTCAGAAATGAAAAAAAAAAAAAAAGTCAGAAATAAAATGCCAAGGATTCTTAATGTCACACATTACCTCTACCATTTCCAATGATCAAATCAAGTTACAAGACAACCCACATTCAAGAACTGGAAAATAGACTTCATGACTTGATGGGAAGAGTTGCAGAGAATTTATGGACATATTTAATCTACCACAATTGCCCTTAACTCTTTTGGGAACTTTCAGCAGATAGATGTTAGAACTGCTGGATTATTCCCAGCTTGTCAAAGTGTTCTCTCATTGGCCTAGAAAACAGATCTTTGAATTCACTTAATCATGTGACAACCAATAACAATGTACTGAAGTTCGTCACATTCATTATTCATTCCTGATGAACAGGCTGACTTATACCCAGAGCTTCATGAAGAGTCAGGTAGCCAAGGGACCAGCAGTTAGCGTAATGGCTATGTCGCTGGACTCCCACATAGTCAACCGCGGTTCGAGTCCCGGACCCGGTGGCTTAAACTCACACCGGGTGCGTGTGCGTGCGTGCCCAAGATCCCGAGAGGAGAATGGAGGAGAAGGGATTGCGGCGTGGCCATCCCCCCTGGGGGGTGATTTCTCACTTTCTGTCTCTCTGTCTCTCTCTGTCTGTCTGGCAAGCGCACGCGCCCTATAGCAAAAACCTCTCCAAAAAAAAAAAAAAGAGTCAGGTAGCCAAGAAAGGGGGATGGATGGTGGTGGCCGATAAAGTAATTACACATTACATTTCCAAATCCCTAAAGGAATAGTAAAATGAAGTTTCTCAAATTCTTATGTCTGACATATACTGTAATTCTGAGCAGGTACTATCAGCAACTGTATGACTTTATGGAGTTTAAGAACTTGAGAATATCGTTCCTTCTTTTGGGGAGACATCAGGAATCTTTCCATTAATCACATCACATCATAGGTTGTAACAACCACAAACTTTTCAAATACATACGAAATATTTTTCTGACTAGCTTGAATTTTTCTCTGACTATTCTTTTTCTTTCCATAGACAGCAACTAGTAGCAAAATTAAATAACTTAGGTATCCTTTCAACTTGGATGACAGAAGTCAACAAATTATTTATAGAGAGATCAGATCATATGTCCAGATCTGGGTACAGTCAAATTATCTAGACTTTTCCCAGCCTCTAATTAATTTCCTTGGACTTGTTTTAATATGCATAGTTTAGTATATACAGAGGAATTGAATAAATGCTTGTTGTCGAAAATACATGAATAAAATTTGAGTTATTATGCCATATCCTTCACCCTGGCCACCATGATTTGAGGGCCTACTATAAGAGAGACGCTCTCCAACATCCTATAGATACATAGTCCATTAATTCCCCCAATAATCTACTTATTTAACATTTACAAGGTGCCTACTACATACCAGGTACTATTATAGCTTATGAACATACAGCAAGAGCCAAACGGACCAAGAGCCTCCATTCATGGTGTCTTTTCTCATTTGGGAGAGGTATATGTTGAATAAAGGAATAAAATTACATAATGTCAAGTGGATATATGCTAGGAACAAAAGTAAGGTGAAGGAAAGGTACGTAGATAAAGAAGATCTCTACGAGAAGTTGCCAGTTGAGCAGAGCACCGAATGAAGTGAGGAAGCTATATGACCTTCATGCTCTGATCACCATGGTAGAGTTATGGGCAGTCAATACTGGGCCTGGGGTCTTTGTCTTAATCAGCTCAGGATGCCATAGAAAAATACCACGGATTGGATGGATTAATCAACAACAGTTTATTTTTCTCACAGTTCTGGAAGTTAGAGGCCCGTGATTAAGATGCCAGAAAATTCCATGTCTGGTGGAACCTGTTTCTGGCCTACAAACGGTTACCCTCTTGATGTGCCCTCACATGACTTTTCCTCTGCCTGTGCACGCAGACGTAGAAAGAGAGCCCAGGTTCTCTGGTGTCTCTTCTTATGAGGACACTAATCTTACCAGGTGAGGGACCCTCCCTAATGAGCTCATTTAAAGTTGATTACATCCTTAGAGTCCCCATCTTCAAATACAGCCTCACTGGGGGTTAGGGCTTCAACCAATGAATTTTGAAGACATTCAGTCCAGAACAATTCTACATCTAGAAAATAGAAAGATGGAATTTTAACCCAGAACTATCTACCTGCTAAGCTCACTCACTGTCTATTATGGCACAAAATAGCCCCCACTAGAGGAGGAAGTAGGGAAATGGGTGTGAAATGCTTTGTAACTATCAATGCATTACACAAATATAAAATAGTATTATCCCAAAGCATATTGCTATTTCATATAACTTAAAAATCTTTTTTAAAAAAATGTTGATAGAGTTAGTGTTCTTGTCAGAGAGAGGGAAAATGAGAAAGCAACCCTCGTGGGGGATGATAACACGACAATCCCTTCATCTCCATTCTCCTTTCAAGACTGTGGGCAAACATGCACACACACACCCAGCAGCCTCAACCACCACATCTTTTAAAACACTGAAATTTCAGTACAATCTATTTTTGTAGTAAATAAACATCAAGAAATAAGAGCTTGGGGACCAGCAAGTGGCATGGTGTTTAGGGTGCTGGACTTCCACATGACTGACTATGGTTCAAGTCCCAAACTCTGTGACTTGAAAATCACGCTGGGCATGTGTGTGTGCTGCCCAAAATCACAAGAGGAGAATAGAGGAGAAAGGATTGCTGCCTGGCCATCTCCCCTGGGTGGAGAGGGGGGTGTAGGGGGTGATTGCTCATTTTTTTTCTCTCTCTGTCTCTGTCAGTCTCACTCAGGCAAGTACACATGCCCTATAGCAAAAAGAAAAAAAAAAAAAAAACGAAACAAAGAAAGGAAAGAAGGAAGGAAAGAAAGAAAGAAAGAAAGAAAGAAAGAAAGAAAGAAAGAAAGAAAGAGAAAGAAAGAAAGGAAGAAAGAAAAAGAAAGAAAAGAAAGAAAATTTGGGATGCCACATTGCCTAGTGATTAAAGGAACTGGATCCTACATGGCTGATGGCACGTCAAATTCCCCTCCCTCCCCCCCACCCCGATGACTTGAAAAAACACTTCACATGTGCATGCATGTCCAAAATCCCAGTAGGTTAAAGAAATAGAAAAGAAAGTATTGCACCATAACCATACCCACTACTCTCTGGTGAGTACATGTGCACTCTGGCAATTACAGAAGAGAAATAAAGATGAGCTAAAGAATCACCCCGATGATAAGATACAATGCATGAAATAAGAAGTTCTATACAAAGCAATCTGATATAATTAAATCTAAAACTTCAGAATGTTAACTGATGGTCAAAAGTCATTAAAATCTTCGTTTCTTTTGTTTCCTATTTTTTCTTCCTCCTTTTAAAATAAAATTTTCTTGTTTTCTGTCCAAGGTGCTGGCAAATGAGAAGCGGAGTTAAAGGGGATATAGATGAACAAAGAAGCTGGCATTGCTCATTAAAGAAAGTGCTAATAAGCAAGGTCCCCATCCTTTATGTTTTTAATGGTGGAAGTCAGTACTAGAGGAAAACTTTGTAATATTATGTGTGCGTCATGAGCCAAGGGAATGTGACTCCCTTAGGGGAAGAAGAAATATCTTTTCAAAAGACAACTAGTATACCTTCCTCTTCTCATAAGGGCACTAAGGCCATGATACAGGCCTTTACACTTATAACCTATCTAAACCTAATTACTTCCAAATGTCCCATCTCCTAGTACCATGATTTGGGGGTTAGGGTTTGGTTTTGACATATAATTTGAGAGGACAAAAACTTTCAGTGTATAACATTTCTCATGGGGAATAAGAGGTATCCCTCTCCCAGAAGTCACACACATTGGAAGCCAAGAGACAATCTATCTCCTTTAATTTAGTTGGACATGCACAATATATCATTAAATGTTGAATTAATTGTCCATCTTTAAAAATGTAAATATCGGGACCAGCAGTTGGCTTAATGGCTATGTCACCAGACTCCCATGTAGTCACAGCAGTTTGAGTCCTGGATCTGGTGGCTTAAACTCATGCCGGGTGCGTGTGTGTGTGTGCCCAAGATTCCAAGAGGAGAATGGAGGAGAAGGGATTGTGGCATGGGCCATCCCCCCGGGGGGTGATTTCTCACTTTCTGTTTCTCTGTCTTCCTCTGTTTTTCTGGTGAGCGCACAAGCCCTATAGCAAAAACTTCTCCAAAAAAGAAAAATAATGTAAATATCTCTTGGGGCCAGCAGGTAGCGTAAGTGGTTAAGGTACTGGATTCCCACATGGTCAACCACAGTTCAAATCCTGGACCCGGCAACTTGAAACTGCATGTCCAAAATCTTGAGAGGAGAATGGAGAAGAAGGCATTGAAAAGTGGCCAATACCCCCTGGGGTAGGGTAATTTCTCACTTTCTCTCTTTCTCTGTCTCTCTTTTTGTCTCTGACAAACACACATGCCCTAAAGCAAAAATTTCTTCAAAAAAAAAAAAAGGTGACTATCTCATTTAAAACCTGGATTCCTAACTCCTCATTGAAACTCTAAAGAATTAGAAACACAATGACTGAATTCCATTATGGCACCCAATGGCTGAAGCTTCATAGCTGCTAAACTCAGCATTCTCATTTAGTTATGTTACCTGCCTCTCTGTGTAAGACATTTGATTCATAATTTTAGAAATGCTTATAATTTATAAGTAAGATTTAATAATGAATTAGTAACAGCAGAAGTTAGATCTGAGATGTTCACCCTGTCCATTGTATCAGTTCATTTTTTTGTACACATGCCTGTCTCAAGAGGGAGGATGTCATGAAATTCTTATTCTCCTTGGAAACTTACCACAGGTCAGTGGCAGCCTAGCAAATGGTTGGCATTCTTTCCCATACCTGTCTCCAAAGAAGTCTCTTTATGTGCACAACGCTAACTAAGCTAAGACCATCTCACATCTGGCTGCACAGGAAGCAGCTAATCTCTTTCATGTGAGGTGACCCAGGGCACCCTTAAATATTCCTCTCAAAGACTTATCGGTATTTTTGTGGATGTTGTGCCATCAAAAACTTCTTGTCTCCTCCTTCCTTTCCACATGAATGCCCTGCTACTGTGTGGGACTTAAATGTCAAAACAGTAGCAAGATGGCAGACTGTCAAATCAGGTCCTGAATCTGGGCTCATTACACCACCAGATGCTTTTGGTCACCTGGGAAATCACTGTGACAATAGCTGCTTATCAAGTTCAAGGTCAAAGTGAACTCTCCACAAATGCTGCAAAAGTAGAATTTCTCAGCAGTTGTTTAAATAATTTATTACAGTAGGATGTATGTTTTCTTGAAAAGTAAGACATAGATTGCATGTAAGTGACATTTTCTACTATGTTATAGAGGGAAAGGCAATTGGATATCCCCACACAGAAGGAAATGTGACCAATAGGTGATGATCCAGTCAAAATTTCTACATTCTTTTCTGACCTTGCTCATCTTCTGTCACATATAAAATGGAAGGGTCTGACAACTAAAGAAGCTACAAGTCAACTCTATACACTATTTCCCAGTAAGCTATGATTTTATGTCTAGAAAAAGGAAATGCAGTGTTATTGGAGAAGGATGAAAGAAAAGTAGTTGGTGCTGACTCTTTGTTATCCAAAAGGCAGACTTCCTAATGTGGTTATTCTCCTTTTTTTAGAAAGTTTCCCTCAGATCTTGGAAGAGTCAAAGACCTACTCTATTCCCACAGTGCTGACTCATGTGGGGGGCTGGAAACATCATGTTTAATAGTTGATGTGGATGATGAGGAAACTAACCATGTAGATTTCAGGGAGTCACTAGCCTATTCCATTCCATAGGGCATTCATGTGTTTTAAAACAAATCACAAATAATTATAGAGCAATTAGTCCTAGAATTTATGTAAAAAATTACTTATTCTAGGGACCAGCAGTTAGCATAATGGCTATATGGCTGGACTCCCATGTAGTTGACCACGGTTTGAGTCCTGGACCCGGTGGCTTAAAACTCATGCTTGGTGCGTGTGTGTGTGCCCAAGATTATAAGAGGAGAATGAAGGAGAAGGGATTGCGGTGTGGCCATCCCCCCTGGGGGGTGATTTCTCGCTTTCTGTCTCTCTGTCTCTGTCTGTCTGGTGAGCGCACACACCCTATAGCAAAAACCTCTCCAAAAAAAAGATATTACTTATTCTAAGCAGTTTTCACTTAAATATCAAATTTAAAAATTATAAAAACTATTACAGACTAAAACTATTTTGGTAGGGAAATACAGAAATTCCAGTTCTCAAAAGTCATTGGACTTGATCATCATTTGACTTCATCAAAGTCAACAAAAAGGTCAATTTGTTCATTTTGTTAAATTTTTCTCATTATCTATTATATTTTCACTACTTAATTTTTATGTAACCATATAATTATTTTTAAATTCAAATAGCATACATAAATAAAAATCATCTAAAATCTTAGTACACAGAGATTAAAAAATGGTTTCCTTTTTTAGAGTTAAAATGATTTTATTGAATTTCTATTCAAGAAATTTTAATGATCTTTATAAATTCTTTTTTTTTTTTTTTTTTTTTTTTTTTTTGTCATAGCATGTGTGTGCTCTCCAGAGAGAGATAGAAAGAGGGAAAGTGAGGAAGGGTCCCCCCCTCCCACGGAGGAGGTAGTTATGCCACAATCTCTTCTCTTCCATTCTCCGCTCAGGATTTTGGATGTGCACGCACATGCACCCAATGTGATTTTCAAGCCACCAGGTCCAGGGCTTAAATTCTGGTTGGCCAAGTGGGAATACAATGCCTTAACCAGCATGCCACATGCCAGCTCCCTTTTTCATTTTTAATTGACACATAATAATCCTACATATTTATGGGGTATGTTGTGATGTTTCAATACATGTATGCATTGTATAGTGATCAAATCAGGATAATTAGCATATCCATCACATCAAACATTTTTTAAGATTTATTTTATTCAACTTTATTTATGTATGCATTTTAATTTGACCAGAGAAGGGGAGAGAGAGAGAGAGAAGGAAAGTGAGAAAGCAAGCCACCAGGTCCGGGACTCAAACCATGGTAAGCCATGTGGGAGTCCAGCACCTCTAACCACCACGCCACCTGCTGGCCCCACACATCAAACATTTATCTTTGTGGTAATAACATTCAAAATTCTCTCTTCTAGCCATTTTGCAATATATACTATTGTTAACTGCATTCACCCTACCTTATGATCCAGCAATCTCACCACTGAGCATATATCCAAAGAAAATAAAATTGCTATGTTAAAGTTGCACTCTGTTCCATTCCCATGTTTATTGAAGCACTATTCACAATAGCTAAGATATGAAACCAACCTAAGTGTCCCTCAATGGATGATTGGATTAAAACATGGTATAGGGCCCAGCCTTGGTGATGTGCCCTGGTGACCTGCTGTGCTTTACAGACTGGGTCACATGGGAGATTCAGGTTCAATTCTTAGTCCAATCCAAAGGCCTGGCAAGGTAGTATGTGCCTATATTCCCAATGGCTTGGGAGGCTGACGTACAAGGATCACAAGCTCACGGCTGGTCTGGGCAACATAACAAGAACAGCAAGAACTTGTCTAGAAGAGAAAGGGACATGGTGGCATGTGGCTGTAGTCCCAACTGGGAGGCTGAGATAAGAGGATCATGACATGATGTGTGTGTGTGTGTGTGTGTGTGTGGTATATATATATACAATGAAATACTGCTCAGTCATAAAAATTAATGAAATCTGGTTACATTCAATAATACACACAAACCTGGAGAACATTTGTTAAATCAAATAAACAAGGCACAGAAAGACTTTTTTCACTCAACATTTTCTTTGAGAATAATAATAATAATGATTGGGAAAAACATAGAAAAGATATTGAATGATGAAGCGGGGACATTAATGTCTCTGTATTGACTGACATGCATGGCATTCCCTTTTGAAAAAGCAATGTAATACACTGTAAAATTATATCTAATCCAATGTAATATAAAGAAGATTATGATGATAATAAAAATAAAGATAAAAAAAGAATATTATTCTGTTTTATGGCTACACCATTTTTTATTTATTCAGCCCCTTCTTTTGAACAGTTAGATTATATCCAATATTTTACTATTAAAGTAATATGTAGTATACATCTTTTTATAAAACTCACTAAATAAAATTATTTTCTTAGGTAGAATTTTTCTTAGGTAGAAGGTAGAGTTTAAAGGTTTACAGTAAGTAACTTTTAAAATATCCTTGATACCTTTTATTAAATTGTTATCAGAAAGACTTATCAAAAAAGTATCTCATTGTTTTAACTTGCAAAATTACTAATGAAGGGATTTCCTTTTTTTTTTTTTGTGGAGAGGTTTTTGCTATAGGGCGCGTGCGCTTGCCAGAAAGACAAAGACAGAAAGCGAGAAATCACGCCCCAGGGGGGATGGCCACACCGCAATCCCTTCTCCTCTATTCTCCTCTCGGGATCTTGGGCACACACGCACACTCGCCTGGCTTGAGTTTAAGCCACCAGGTCCGGGACTCGAAATGTGATCAACTACGTGGGAGTCCAGCAACATAGCCATTATGCTAACTGCTGGTCCCGGGATATTTTTTTCTTTTTTTACATTTTTTGCCATTTGTATTTCTTGTAGGACTTGTCTATAACTTTGTTCTACCTTTAATTTCACCAACATTTTCTGTTTTCATTGTGATGGTTTTACAGTATATTTAAAAACCTAGTAAGGAAGTCTCCCAATAATTACTCTTCACTTTCACATGCTTCATAACAATAATCTCAGGTGACCTTTAGAATGAGTTTATTAATTTTTTTTAAAGTCCTATTGAGATTTTGTTTGGATTTTCACTAAGCCTATGAATTAGAAATTCAATTAAGCCTTCTTAAAAATATAGTCTTCTTCCCAGTTTCTATTTTAAGTTTTATCTTATATCTCAGTAAAATGTTACAATTTTCTTTTCTTTTTTTTTTTTTTTTTGGGGGGGGGGGAGAGGTTTTTGCTATAGGGCGCGTGCGCTCGCCAGACAGACAGAGAGATAGAAAGCGAGAAATCACCCCCCAGGGGGCACGGCCACGCCGCAATCCCTTCTCCTCCATTCTCCTCTAGGGATCTTGGGCACGCACGCACACGCGCCCGGCATGAGTTTAAGCCACCGGGTTCGGGACTCGAACCGCGGCCGACTACGTGGGAGTCCAGCGACATAGCCATTACGCTAACTGCCGGTCCCACAATTTTCTTTATTATAAACATTCAAAACTTTAAAAAAAAAAAAATGTCTGAGCATTTTATATGTGGCGGCCTACTGTCAGTGGAATACTTTTCAAGATATATATGTGTGTGTGTGTGTGTGTGTGTGTGTGTGTGTGTGTGTATAATTGTCTACAAATAGAAACAGCTAAATAATCATCTCCAATAATTATGCAAATTATTTGTATGTCTTTTTTTGCTGCTGAATACCTCAAGAATGAAATACAATTTGAACATCGAATACAATTTAAAGAATGATCTTTACTGCCCACTTTATGGTTCATTTCTTGCAAAATATTTTACAGAAGTTCTGGCAGTTTATTCAATGCTAGTCAGAAGCCTTCAGGAAAATGTCTTTAGAGTTGGATATTCTGGTTCAAAAAGCCATTATAGAAACCAGTATAAATATTTTTAAACAACAAAAAGTAGATATATAAATAAAACTGCCATATGACTCGGCAAGTCCATTAATCTTGTTATTGGGTATATATCAAAAGGAGAGGAAATAAGTATATTATAAAGTCATCAATTTCCCAATGTTTATTGCCGTACTATTCACAACAGCTAAGATATGGAACAAACCTAGATTTCCATCCACAGCTGAGTGGATACAGAAAATGTGATACAAACACAAACACACACACACACACACACAAAAAGAAATATTATTCAGCCATTGTAAAGGATGCAATCCTGCCATTTGAGGTTAATGAGTGACCCTGAAAGAAATACATGGAAATCCCTCACATGTGGAAATTGAAAAAAATGACCTCTTCAAAGTAGAGTGATAAAGAGACTAGGAAGAATGGGAGTTGGAGACATTAAGTTGGAATAGAGGGATTTGATTAATCAAATCAAAATTACAGATAGATAAGAGGAACAATGTGTCATGTTACAAAATACAGTAAGGAAAACATGATTAACGACAACTTACTATATATCTTAGAATAGCTAAAAAAGAGAATTTTAAATGTTCCCAACACAAAGTAATGACAAAAGGAATTACTCTGATGTACCATTACACATTGTAGCCATGTAGTGAAAAAGCATACTGTACTTCCACAGATACGTACAATCATTATAAGCCAATAAAAAAAATGTTTGAGTGTCCAAGCTGAACTCAAGGGCCTTGAACCCACATCAGCTGTTAATTAGTTAGAGAAATTGGAGATGTTTGTTCTGAAAAGTAAAGACTCACTGGAAAAAAAATGTTTATTAAAACATAGAGTAGACATGTTGGGACCAGCAGAGACTATTGGACTCCCACGTGGCTGACTGTGGTTTAAGTCTTAGATCCAAAAGCTTGAAACACACCTGGAGCATGTGCATGTATGCCCCAAATCCTGTAAGAAGAATAAAAGGGAAGGGATTGCAGTGTGGCCATCCCACCAAGGGGTGATTTCTTTCTTCCTATCTGTCTATCTATCTATCTATCTATCTATCTATCTATCTATCTATCTATCTATCTATCTCTTTGGTGAGGGCATTTTTCCAGATAGCAAAAATCTCTTGGAAAAAAAATCATAGTGTAGACATGTTCCATAACATCTCCAAAGAGAAGAATTAAGGACAAGCTACCTAGAGATCACTTTTTGTTCAATGTAAAATAATTTTAGTTAAAAATCAAGTAGCTGGGAACCAGCAGTGAGCGTAATGGCTATGTCGCTAGACTCCCATGTAGTCGACCGCGGTTCGCGTCCTGGACCCGGTGGCTTAGACTCACGCCGGGCGCGTGTGCGTGCGTGCCCAAGATCCCGAGAGGAGAATGGAGGAGAAGGGATTGTGGCGTGACCATCCCCCCTGGGGGGTGATTTCTTGCTTTCTGTCTCTATGTCTCTCCCTGTCTGTCTGGCGAGCACACGCGCCCTATAGCGAAAAAAAACCTCTAAAAAATAAATAAATAAATAAATAAAAACAAGTTGCTTACCTCTCTTCTTAAAAAAAGTACTGAAATATAGGTTCTATGAGCCATTGCAGAGATATTGTGAAAAAATTTGAACATCTGATTGGTGGTTAGACTGGATGACATTTATGATCCGATCTTACTTCATATTCCATATTTCCACAATCCCCTTGTATTTTCTCTAGAGAGTCTGGCACAGAGATGTTTACTGAAATTCTTTGAAATACAAATAGAAATCGTGTAGCAAAACCACCTCATTATTCTTGTAGACTGACTTTTTAGTAAACATATCTTAAAATTTAACATATACAATGCATTTGTAACAAAGGAGTAATGCTTTCTCCAATCACTCCTTATTATCTGAAGCCTTGAGTCAGTCAATGAATATTTATTAGGGTGGGAAAAAAAACATCAGCATACATAGAAAATAAAAGCAAACAAATATTCAGAAAAACTACCAACATGGAAGGTTTGCTAATCATTTTCACCCTATTTGCAGAATACCATTTATGTTTAAACATTAATTGAATTTCCAAACAGATACTATCAGCACAGCATATGCCATGTAAGATTTATGCTTTTCATTCTCAACAAAAAAACCTCTTCAGGAAATAGGTAATGAAAGCTCTAACTGTTGCATGCCCTTCTCATTCAAGATTAATGTTTAGCCTGTATCTTCTTACATTTCCCAAAATATCCTTGGACAACCTTTGCCTGTGCAAACATACTAAAACCAAATAACAGCAAAATGCTTATAAGATAGAAACCCACTGAGAAGTGGTTATATATGATTCTTCCCTTGGCCTATCTTTAGAGATTTAGTTATAATTATCAGTATATTTAAATACTATCCCTGGGGCTAGCAGGTGGTGTAATGGTTAAGTCGCTGAATTCCCACGTAGTCGACCGTGGTTCGAGTCCCAGACCTGGCAGCTTAAAATTCACGCCAGGCATGTGTGCGTGCATGCCCCAAATCCCAAGAGAATGGAGGAGAAGGAATTGTATTGTGACCATCCTCCTGGTGAGGTGATTTCTCGCTTTCTGTCTCTCTGTCTCTTTGTCTCTTTAGCAAGTGCACGTACCCTATAGCAAACATCTCTCTCAAAAAATAATAAAATAATATCCCTACAGCTCACATGACCCTTCATGATACCTTTTCTTAATCAACAGATGTCAGAATTAATAATTTACTCAAAAAGTACAGAACCGTGACATATTTTTACAAAGACAAGGCATAATTCTTGTCTGTTTTGGTGTACTTGTGGCAGCTGGTGACCCTATGAAATATCTAATCCCAGAGGTGAAAAGGCTGAATGGGTGTTGTGATCTAACTTCAAGATTGAAATAGGAAACTCTGCTGCTCCTGGAAATTTTTGGAGTGTCCTCTTCTCCTGAGAAACAAAGCAATATTCTAGAACTGTGGAGTGATACGAAATGAAAGATAGAAAGAAAAGCTCTATTCTGAAAAACAAAACCCAGAATGAATAAGTCATGCAGATCCTTTACCTCCCTTGACAGCCTAACCCCCAGGTACTGAAAGATGGCTCAGAGAAGAGTGACATCTATTGTTCAGGAAGGATGATGGGTGGGACTCACTCATCCTACAAGTGCAGTGAGCATCTGGCTTATGAGCAAAATTTCCTTCTCTCTGCCAGAGGAGCAAACAAGAGCGACATGTTAGGAGGCCATGGAAACTAATATCCAGCTCATGAGAGTTATCCAGGAAATGCGGGCAGAGATGAACAAACTGGAGAAAGAGAATCAAGCCCTCCGGATGAAACTGATTTCAAGGAGTCCAGAAGTCTCAGGCTCAGGGGGAGAAACAGGGGATGAAAGGGAAGAGAAAGCGCATGGACAATCTCCAGTAACCCCTCATGGTGTGGTTTCCACTGAAGCAGAACCAGCTATGCCAGCACACCAAGGTACTCAGTGTCCATAGCTCTTCTGGGCTGTGCCTACCTCTGCAAACACCTCTCAGAAAACGGGTTTTTCGTGGCTACTGCATAACTGCATAATTTGGTATTAATGGTTGTGGGTTTTACCCTTTTCTTCCTGGTAGATTAGCTTTGAATCTTGGGATCAGCAGATGGCATAATGGTTACATCACTGGATTCTCATGTGGTAGACTTCAGTTCAAGTCCCGGACCTGGTAGCTTAAAACTCATGCTAGGTGCGTGTGTGTGCATGCTCAAAATCCCAAGAGGAGAATGGAGGAGAAGGGACTGCAGCATGGCCATTCCCCCTGGAGGGTGATTTATCTCTGTCTCTCTGGTAAGTGCATGCACACTATAGGAAAAATCTTTCTAAAAATTTATTAAATTTGAATCTCTAGATAACAATTTCTTTAGCACCTTTAGCAACATATTTTAGCAACACTAAAACTACTTCTAGACATAACTGGAAAATATAAGAAAGACAGGTCTGTGGGGCCGGCAGGTGGCGTGGTGGTTAAGAGAGAGCTGGACTCCCACATGGTTGACCATGATTCGAGTCCTGGACCTAGTGACTTGCTTTCTCACTTTCCTTCTCTCTCTCTCACTCTTGCTCTGTCCCTGTGCTCAAATTAAGTAGATAAATAAATAAAGTTAAATAAAATAATTTTAAAAACGAATGACAGGTTAATGGAAGTCAGTCACATTAAAAGCAATGTGTTGTCTCCCCTTTGATTCAATCATTTAGACATTGCATAATAGAACACTGAATGTGGATATGTTGAATGACTTGCTCACTTACTAAGCTGGATGAGTACTGCACATTAGGTGAAGGTATAGCTATTAGAGTCAAGCAAATGTGATCAGCAATTATTAGTCACTCAACTACTTGAAGATGGCTTCCTTTTTTTAAGTGTGGAAGTGTTGCAGTACCTATTTTTCATGCTTGTAAGGATTAACTGCAATAATATAGACTAATTGCTTAGCATAGCACCTAGCAAGTGCACAACAAGTGACACATATTATTTTGTTTGGTTGAATTTCAAAAGTTTATTATTCACTTCCTCCAAGAGAGAGAGACACATCTCCAACAGGTCCATGATCTACCCCCCAGCCTTAGCCAGCGTGATCACAGACACTAATAAGGGACCCTCCTATGTGGGTCCAGTATGCCAAGGTATTGCATTAGTGCTGACTGGCCTAATGCTGTGTGTTATCCATGTTTTACAGACAACTTGACTGTCCTATATGAATGTATGTTGCACATAATTGAATCTACTGTATAGTTCAACATAATTCAACAACTTCAACACACCAGGTCAATTCAACATAATTCAACAGCTTCCACGCACCAGGTCAATGTTTAATATATTTTAAAAAATCAGATCTTGAGGCCAGCAGGTGGCATGGTGGTTAAAATCACTGGACTTCCACATGGCTGGCCACAGTTCAAGTCCTGGATCTGGCAGCTTGCTTTCTCACTTTCTGTCTCTCTTGTCTCTCTCTCTTTCTCTGATCAAATTTAAAAACAACAATAACAAAAAATAATAATAATAATAACGTTAAATAAAATAATTCTAATTTTTTTTTAAATCAAAACTCTCACCTTTTATGAGAAGGAGTTTTGACTGTGAAGATTGTACATGAGGTTGGAAATCAGCACAGCAAGAAGTATGTCTACATTTAAATTATCATTGCTTGCTTGCCTGTACACATATATGCAAATAAAATTGAGACACATAATTAAACATGCAAGGCTCATAATGTCATCTGTCAAAGGCTTCAGGCAATGCCAATTAGACGTTCTGAACAGCTTGGCAATGGGACATGTCATATTTACCAGTTAGTTCACTCTGCTAAAAGTGTCTCACTCTAGTGTGGAAACCCATATTTCAAAGCTAAGAACAAATTCAAGTCAGAGTCGTTCCCCTTTTTGTCAAGTACAACCCCTTTTGGGTAGCTCTGTCTGCTATTTATAAAAAGTATGAAAGATTAACCTATTAGCAAGTTTTTGTTCTTTAACCTTTAAGAAACAAACAAAAGATATGGACATTTGTATTATATCCTTACCCTAGGGTTTCTCAGCCTCTACACTATAGATGTTCTGGACTGAATAATTCTTTATCGGAGAGTTTGGTTCTGTTTAGCAGCCTCCTTGGCCTCTAACCAGTAGACTGTATTATCCTCCCAGTAATTACCATCAAAAATATCTTCAGAGGGGCTGACAGGTGGCGTGGTGGTTAAGGGTACTGGACTCCCATATGCCAACCAAGGTTTGAGTCCCGGACCTGGCAGCTTGCTTTCTCACTTTCCCTCTCTCTATCTCTTTCTCACTATGTCCCTCTCTGGCCAAATTAAAACAAGTAAATAAATAAATAAAGTTAAATAAAATAATCCTTTAAAAAAAGAAAATCTCCAAAGATTTCCAAATGTTGCCTGGGGAACAAAATTGTACCTCTCACCATTCACTTTTGAAAACCATTGTCTTATTCCAAAGGTAAATAATACTCTTTCAATCTATTTTCTATGATGTTTACCTTAATAAGAAAGTAAGATGGATTTCAAGTATATCTCTGTCATTTTTTTTTCTTTTAATCTTTTATACTTTTTAAATTTACTCACTTTAAATTTAATCATTGTGCATCTTTACAGTGTGAAAAAGGCTTTTTTTCCAGCATGGAGGTAATACATATCAGTCAAGTCAATAATATTACCATATTCTTTTTTTTGGAATTCTTTTATTTAATTTTATTTATTATTATTTTTTTTAATTTGACCACAGAGAAAGAGAAAGGGAAAATGAGAAAGCAAGCCACCAGGCATGGGACTCAAACTGCAGTCTGCCATATGGGAGTGCAGCTCCTTAACCACCATGCCATCTGCCAGTCCCACCATATTCACTATTATCAACAGGTAAATTTTCATTCATATGTCTGTTAAATGTTTTTCCCCCACCCTCTCTCTCCCACCCATGATCACTCATCCACTCCTCTACTGTCCCTGGTGTCTACAGGTTCTGCTCCTACTATTATACCCATCTCTCAGTTTCTGCCATAGAATGCAGTCATTTGGTATATATTGAATGGGGACATGCATGTCTCTCCTTCATAGTCTGGTATTTTTTGCTTAGCATTAACTCTTCCATGTTCATCCACTTGATATCAAATGTCAGTGTCTCATTTTTTAATGGCTATTATTCCATCATGTATATATGCCACATTTTTTCAATACAAGGAACACAAGCAGCTTACTCACAAAATAAATAAATAAATAAATAATCCAATTTTAAAATGGGCCAATGAGCTGAATAAAAAACTCCCCAAGGAACACAAACAGCCAAAAAGCATGTGAAAAAAATGCTTGATGGGACCAGCAGTTAGCATAATGGCTATGTCGCTGGACTCCCACGTAGTCGACCGCGGTTCGCGTCCCGTACCCGGTGGCTTAAAACTCACGCTGGGTGCGTGTGCGTGTGTGCCCAAGATCCCAAGAGGAGAATAGAGGAGAAGGGACTGCGGCGTGGCCATCCCCCCGGGGGGTGATTTCTCACTTTCTGTCTCTATGTCTCTCTCTGTCTGTCTGGCAAGCGCACGCACCCTATAGCAAAAACTTCTCCAAAAAAAAAAAAATGATTGACATCTCTTACCATAAGGGAAATGCAGATCAAAATCACAATGAGATACCACTTAATCCCAGTCACAATGGCTAAGATTTATTTTAAAAAATAAATAAATAAAACAAAAGACAAGTGCTGGTGAGGCTGTGGTGAAAAAGGAACCCTTTCTACACCTTTGGTGGGAATGCAAATTAGTACAGCCACTGTGGAGAACAATATGATTCTGTGAATGTAGTATATATATTTTTATGATCAATCTCCTCATTTGTATAATGGAGATAGTGACAGATGCTTATCTCCATAGGGCTCTTGAGAGAATTAATTCAAGTGAGACTCAATCTAAGTCACTTGGTAGTAGTAGTAATACTGGATATGCTAAAAAAAAATTTGACTTGAGCATAATTGTTGATTTGTAGTTTTAATAATATATTGCCAACATCGATTGAATTTCATACTTGCAACTGAATTACAAAAATCTCCTATTAGAAAGGAACTTTTCAGCTATTCTATAGCATGGTGGTTTGAGCAGCTACATCCCACATGCCAATTGCAGAGTTGGAGTCCAGGAATCAGAAGCTTCAAAACATGTGGGTGTTTGTGCATATATACCCAAAATCCTGAAAGGAGGGAGAGAGGAAGGAAAAGCGCTTGTGGAGTGGCCATCGTCCATAAAGGGCACTTTCTCACTTTCCCTCTCTCTCCCTCTGTTTCTTGTGAGTGCACACTCTCTCTGGCAATTTTTTTTTTTGTGGGGGGAGAGGTTTTTCGCTATAGGGCGCGTGTGCTCACCAGACAGACAGAGAGAGAAATAGAGACAGAAAGCGAGAAATCACCCCCCCGGGGGGATGGTCACGCCGCAATTCCTTCTCCTCCATTCTCCTCTCAGGATCTTGGGCACGCACACACACGTGCCCGGCATGAGCTTTAAGCCACCAGGTCCGGGACGCGAACCGCGGTCGACTACGTGGGAGTCCAGCGACATAGCCATTACGCCAACTGCTGGTTCCCTCTGGCAAATTTTTTTTAAATAGGGTTCGGGTGGGGGGCTTTAAAAAAATTATCCAGTACAAATGCTTTTATTTTATAGCTTAGGAAAAAGGACTTCGAAAGATTAACCACCTGTCCAGTGCCTTTTTTTTTTAACTTTTTTTTTTTTTTAAGAGGTTTTGCTATAGGGTGCATGCGCTCACCAGAAAGACAGAGAGAGACAGAGAGAGACAGAGAGCGAGAAATCACCCCCCCAGGGGGGATGGCCACGCCGCAATCCCTTCTCCATTCTCCTCTTGGGATCTTGGGCATGCACACACACGCGCCAAGTGTGAATTTAAGACGCCAGGTCTGGGACTCGAACCACGGTCAACTACATGGGAGTCCAGCAACATAGCCATTACACTAACTGCTGGTCCCCCAGTGCCTTTTTAAAAGTACAATAATATAAATGTTTTCTCTGGAAACGAGTAATATAAAATCTGACTGACCTTAAAGAATGGCTTTGGGACCAGGCGATCGCATAAAGGTTATGTCGCTGAACTCCCACATAGGCAACTGCCGCTCAAGTTCTGGCCGTGTGTGTGTGCAGACCCAAAATCCCAAGAGGAAAATGGAGAGAAGGGATTGCAGTATGGCCATCCTCCTTGGAGGGTGATTTCTCACTCTTTCTTTCTGTCTCTCTTGGGAGCACACATACCCTATAGCAAAAATCTCTCAAAAAAAAAAAAAAAAAAGAATGACTTCAGCCTCTGTAATGTGCTGCCTTATGAAGATAGAAGCCATGTGCCAATTGCAGTTTGAGTCCCCAGGCCAGTAGGCCTGAAAATATGCTGGGCTCATGCACTTACATGCCCAGGATCCTGACAGGATGTAGGTGGGGATGGAAGATAAGGATGGCAGTGTGACCATGCCCTGTGGAGGGTGCTCTTCTCTCTCCTATCCCTCTTCCTGTCCCTCTCGTGCACACATGTTCTCTATCATGAATAAATAAAGAAGAGAATGATTAAAGAACAGTAAGTGTATCGCTTAGAACTAAAAGTTCTTTCGTTTGTTCATTGATATGTTAGACAAAACGAGGCTTTTAATGAGTGGAAAAGCCTGCTTCCCCTGCAGTCACCCGAGGACACAGAGCTGTGCTATAACTCAGGGACACAGCTGCTAGGCGATAAAACATATGTATTTATAATGAGAATACAAAGTGCATGCTCAGAATAAATCCTTGTTGAATAAATGCTGATGGAAACCTCTGTAAATAGTCTGTAAGTATTTGGTAGATAATCTAGCCATCATTTTCAGTAGGGATGTTCCTCTGTCTCTTGTGCCTTGTGCAACCTCACTTTGGGTCTTCCAGGAAAGAGGTCATTTGCTTTGACCTTGTGTTGAATAGCTCTTCCCTTTTGTCAATAAGAAACTGAGGAATACAGACTATTTGTGACCTAGAGAAATAAACAAAGACCCTATTTGCTAATCAGTCCCAAATTAAATGTAGGTCCCAAATAAGACTTTGTTATCATCAGCATAATTTTCTCTGTTATGTTTTCTTACCATTCAGAATAAAGAGATAATTTTATAATCCTCTCAAACAAAAACATATGGTTGTCAATAGTTAGAATCCTGTTTTTAGATAATTATGGACGTTGTATATGATGGCAGATGAATTTAAAGATAATTTATTAATAGTATTTGGAGTTAATCATTTTGGATAGATTGGAACTTAAAGCCCCCTCAGACTATCTAATATTTGCTATTTTGCTCTTCCAAACTATAAAAAGACAAGACCACAACCACAAAATGGTGTAATGCTTACATTACTGGATTCCCACATAGTCAACCACAGTTCAAGTCCCAAGCCCAGCGTCTTTAAACATGTCGAGAACGTGTGCATACATGCCCAAAATCCCAAGAGGAGAATGGAGGAGAAGGGATTGCAGTATGCCCATCCCTCTGGGGAGTGATTTCTTGCTTTCTGTTTTTCTGTCTCTCTCTGTTTCTCCAGCAAGCGTACACACTCTTAAGCAAAAGAAAGATCTAAATAAAAAAAAAAAAAAAAAGGCAAGATCATCTCCACTTTTTGCGATGGCCGTAATACCTTTCTCTCTTCTCTGTACAGAAATCAGAAATCGCCAGCAAATTTAAATAGGTGTGTTTCTGGCACTCTCGAAACCTAAGCACAATACAGGACTTTTTCTTACAGTTTCAAGCTGATTAATAACAAACATGAGTCAAGAAAAAGTAAAGATTCAACAAACATTGAAAAAGTGTTCTAGTGAACTGCCATGAGTTCAGTCTTGGTAGCCTCATGAGTAACTGGGTACCCTAGCGTAGGTTAAGTAACATGCCCCAGATCACAGAGTTAGAATAGTGTTAGAACTGGGATTCAGTCACACCGGGACTCCTTAAACTAATGCTCTTTTAACCAAACCTCTTTAGTTACAAGGAATAGACAAGATTTGTTCTACCTCAAGGAAATAGTTTATTGGAAGACAATTATGGACAGAAATTGAATTGGGGGGAACCAGCAGTTAGTGTAATGGCTATGTCGCTGGACTCCCATGTAGTCGACCGCGGTTCGCGTCCCGGACCCGGTGGCTTACAACTCACGCCGGGCGCGTGTGCGTACGTGCCCAAGATCCCGAGAGGAGAATGGAGGAGAAGGGATTGCGGCGTGACCATCCCCCCTGGGGGGTGATTTCTCGCTTTCTGTCTCTCTGTCTCTCTCTGTCTGTCTGGCGAGCGCACGCGCCCTATAGCAAAAACCTCTCCAAAAAAAAAAAAAAAAAAAGAAATTGAATTGGGGACCAGCAGTTAGCATAATGGCTATGTTGCTGGACTCCCATGTAGTCGACCGTGGTTCGCGTCACAGACCCAATGGCTTAAAACTCACGCCGGGTGCATGTGCGTGCGTGCCCAAGATCCCGAGAGGAGAATGGAGGAGAAGGGATTGCGGCATGGCCATCCCTCCTGGGGGGTGATTTCTCGCTTTCTGTCTCTCTGTCTCTCTCTGCCTGTCTGGCGAGCGCATGCGCCCTATAGCAAAAACCTCTCAAAAAAAAAAAAAAGAAATTTAATTGGGAGCCCAGAGGCACTAAGGCCACAGATCTCACTATTTTCCTCAGAAGCACTCCAATTTCCTACCCAGGCATCTTTGCTTCTTTTCATGTGCCTCCTCTTCTTTCATGTCTCATTCAACAGGCTTCCTCCTGACTTTCCAAACTAAAGCTAAGACACACAGCCACAGGTTGGCTAGCAGTGGCCAGTTAAATCACTGTGGCCATCCAGGTGATCAGGGATAATGGATGAGCCCATTATCCTAGCACTGGAAGTAAGGAGGACATCAAGATTTGGCATGTCTAGAAGACATGTTCTTCCAGTGTTGAGGTCTTGTTATGCTGTATATGTATTTTTGGGTCTTTGTTTGAATGTTGTGTTCTCAGAAAGGTCTTCCACGACCATACAATTTAAATAGCCCCCAAACCTTGTACCTCATATTGCTCTGTCTTCTTGTCCCCATCAGTCTAACTTTCTTACTGCAATCCATCACTAGCTGATCTGTAACACTTATTGTCTGTCTGTCTTCCACATAAGATAAGCTCTGGACAAGCAAGAATTTCATGTGGATCACTATTGCACCTCCATTTTAAAAGTGTTTGGCACCTGGTTGGCACTCAATTCATATTTGTAAAACAAATCAATGAATGGGTATCTTTCATGCCAAAAATTAATTAAAGGATACTAGTTTGTTTAGTTAGTTTAAATGAAGTATTGGCAACACAATTTTCCATTTGTCGGTGTTAGTAAGAGCAGAATTTTTTTAACTTGATTTTTTTTTCATTTTCTCCTGTACAGACAATGTCATGATTGTTAGACGCTATTCCGTTTCTTCATCTGTTCATTCACTTGCTGTGAATGATCCCTGGAAAGCCGAGAAACTACATCCACAATGCAGAATTCTCGCTGCTCAAGGAACAGTTAAATCACTAGCATGCTCTTCAACTAAGCAAGATAATGAAGGCAAGATGTTTACAGCAGAGTCTTTTGTCAGCAATAGTTCCAGCCAAAGAATTTCTCCTGACCATGTTTCTGGTTACAGGTAATGTACAATATGTCTGGAGTTAACTTCCAGGTACATGCTGAAATGGTTATTGAGATATTCCCATAGAAAAACAAATGTTATCTAGTAGAGGGGGAAAAAAACCTAAATAACATATTAGGACAAAATAATTTCCACCTCACATATACCCATTTGGGGAATCAATAGAAACAAATTTAGCTGGAGTCCAATGGCACCCTCTAATAGATACCTCTACAAAGTGGAATATTTAGCCTTCATTGATTCATAATATTAATGACCACACTCTGAGCAAGGCTTTCGTGATACAAGAATCAGTAAAGTAAGTCATTATATTCAAAACTTCATTTAATGACAAATACTCAAGCAATCTGACCACTACAATGAAGTCCATCTGAGAGAGAAGACACAGTTATTCAAGAGCTGAACACAGAATCCTGAGAAAGAGATAGCTATTTCTGTGGAGGCAGGTGCCTTAACAAGCTTTGGGGGAGATTAAAAAAAAATCCTTTAAGCATAACTCAAAAAAGCCAAGAGACAAAGAGAAAATTAACCTGCTCTTTAAAATACATGGATTGGATTTTAGGGTGTCAATCTCATTGCAAGAATGAGGGGGTGGGTTTGAGAAAACAGCTGGCTGAGGATCTTGGCCAGTCTTCTGTACTGGTAGGGTCAAGGCTCCTTTCCAAACAAGGCTGACTAACTAAGGTATCTGTACTCCTGGGCTGGTGTGTGGCTTCCTCTCCCTGTCACTCTGCATTCCTACTTCCCAATTCCCAGTTAGGCCCTAATTCTTTAGCAAAGTCTCTCTCCTTTTGTCTTGTGTGTCAAGAGGAGGAAAACATGTTTAAAAAAAATTTTAAAAAAAGGACTGAGTTTCTGATTACCTTATCCCAGAGATGACAAAAATGGAAAAATATGGCTATGAGAGAATAAATGAATCATCTAATTCGGCAATGGCAAGAAGTCGAATCCGGGGATAACCATAAGTAATAGGCCTGCAGGAATTCTCATCAGTATTGAATGAGCACACTGGACTTTCCACAGGATGTAGGAAACAAAAGTGAAGTCAGTTTTATCTGAATTTCAAAAGGCAAGATGAAAATCACAAAGTCCTATCATAGCAGCAGAGAGCGTAACCTGAGTCACCGAGGACAGCTGGATTTCACTGGGCAAAGAGAAATGGGAAGGTCGTCTTAAGTATGACAAAAAAAATACATGAAGATTGGGAGAAACCAAGAGTTGTTCAGTGAAGGAGGATGGAGAAGTGAGCAGAATCCAGCATGGAAGACCTCAGGAGTATGTGCTTTATCCTGTAACTATTCAAAAGTTAGTTAAAAAAAAAAAAACAAATCTTTGAAAATGTTCAAAATACAGAACTGTTCAGAAACGAATGTTACAAATATCAATACGTTCATCTCAAGGGTTTTGTCTTACTTGATTCAGGTGGGTTTTGTTTCTTTCTATCATGAGGCAGAGAGAGAGAGAAAGGGAGAGGAAAGCACTTTTCCTCAACATTCTCAGCAGGGTCGCATGCTGCAGTCCTCCTGCCGCCTTCCCAGACAGCCAGGATCACAGGACACACACGCACACCTGGCATTTATAGGCCTCCTGGGAAACGAACTCTGGTCCTCCATGTAGCTTCCAACATTGCAGAGCACTGTACTATCGCTAAGCCACCTCAGCGGGACCTGCTTGAGATAGTTTTATATATAAAAGAAATCAAATGTTATTAATAAAGAAACCTATGTTTTGAGCCTTTTATTATATGGATTTTTCATTCAATGAATACATTCTAATGCATACTGCATGCTGGGCAGGATTCCAGGCTCTGCAGGTATGTCAGGAAACAAAATTGTCAAAATTTCTGCTCCTGTGGAGCTTATTTCTTTGTAATGATAACCAATAAACACAAAAATAATACATAAAGAGTTATCTGGTATTAAGTACTAAAGTGAAAAATTAGGCAATAAGGAGAAAGAACGTTAAAGGAGCAAGTCTTGTTGGAATGTTTGACTCTACGGCCAAAGAAAGCCTTGCCACCTGAGAAAGGAGGGAGAGAGTCCTGAGGACACCTGAAGAGAAACTCGACAGATGTTGTGAACAGCAAATGCAAAAGCCCTGGGGGGAAGCAGGACTGGTGTGTTCAAGTCAAAGAGAGGAGGCCCTTGTGACTGCAGTGGAGCAAGCAGCTGAGAGCAGCAGGATTTGAAGGCCAAGAACAAAGAGTGATCTTCCACACCCTCCAAAGAACTTGAACTTGCTCTAAGTCAATTGGGGTAGGTAAATGCTGTTTTCATTAAAAAAAAAAAAAAAAGATAATTTGGGGGACCAGCAGATGGCATAATTGTTACATCACTGGATTCCCATGTAGTCAACAGCGGTTTGAGTCCTGGACTCGGCAGTTTAAAATTCATGCTGAGCACATGTATGTGTGCGCCCAAAATCCTGAGAGGAGACTGGAGGAGAAGGGATTGCAGCAAGGCCATCCCCCTGGAAGGTAATTTCTCGCTTCTTTCTCTCTGTCTCTCTCTGTCTCTCTAGTGAGCACAATATGCTCTATAACAAAAATCTCTCTTTTTAAAAAGTAGTAAGAAAGATAATTTGAAATTTCTGAAGAACAATACCAAAAATAAAAAACAAGGAGAACAGATTTAAAGCTATGAAATAATATAGGGAAGTTGTTTCAGTGCCAAAACCACAGGGGATGTGGTTTCTGAGTGTTTCAAAGATGAAGCCAATAAGATCTGTCAGAAGATAGTACGTGAGGTATGAAATTGGTTTCCAATCTCCATGTGTTTTCAAAGAAGGAAAAAAAATCAGAGGTGTGTCTTTTGCCTTAAAAAGTGTGCACACACACAAGGGCTTCAAAAAGTTTGTGGAAAATGAACAGGCAACAAAACCTGTATATGAATTTCAAAACATTTTGCACCAAAATAAGCTCATACTTTAATTCCATTTTTCTTTAGCCTTTTCAAGGCCCCCTAGATGCATATATAGATTCATTTACTGTTTTTGTAAAATAAGGAAAAGCACTAAATGTTCGTTGTAAAACTAAGTTTTACAAATTACAAAATATAAATGCAATATCAATGCAAAAGTGTAAAAAGAAAAATCTTCCATGATCTCATTACCTGAATAATTGCTATTTAGATTTTTGATGGATATATCTACATATTTTGAAATCCTACAGTGTATGTACTATATCGTTTCATTTCTTGTACTTAAAACCACAGCATTCCCACAGACCTATAACACTGAAAATCATAATACTGTTAGTTTTTGCATTTCAACTTTTTTTTTTAATAATAGTTTGGGAACCTAGTCAATGTTCATAAAATATTATTTTTCTGGTATGAAATGTTTCCCAACAACCAAGCTACCAATGAACAAATTACTTAGAACACAGTTTATTTCTTATCTAGAAGGTAGTCTAATTTTTAAAATTCAGCCAATTACAGGTTTGTATTCAAAGGCAAAAGTCAGTATTGGCTCATAACCAACAGTTGAACTGGCATTAAACATACTGGATACAGAGAATTGTTGAGTAGAAATTGAACATTTTTTATTGCAGTCTTTTTTTTAATTTTGCCTTTTATATTCTCAGAAATCAACGAGTAATAACATATCATTACATATCCCTCTGGTTGTTTGGGAAATTCACTTAGTTCCTAATAGCTTTCAAAGAATTAGACAAAGATTTATCAAGAGCCAATTTATTTGAACTGGCTTTTGAACCATATCAAACATCATATCTAATTTGCTTGTGGATTTTCCATTACTATACCAAGAAAGTATTTTACAGAATAATGTCAATGTCAATATTTCTAAGAACCAAAGATTTTCAGAAACTAGAGATAGAATTTTACTTTTTCTTTGACTGATAGAGAAATCCAATCTTGTTCATCTATGTTTGAGAAAAAAATAATAATCTCAAGCTGTTGGCAAGATTAGAGAAAAGGGTCCATGCAGAGAGTCAAAAGTAGATATGTTATTTTACTCAGTTTCCCAGTAAAAGAAACCAGACACATTACAATAAATGTATTCTTTCTTTTTCTGAATCAACACGATTAAGAAGGCAGCCTCTGGAATCAGACAGCTAAAATCCCAACTTCATCATTTGTAAACAAGATGGCCTTGGAGAAAGTGATTAGTTTTCCCCACACCATAGTTTACCCTTCCATAAAAAGGGAATCATAATAGCATTTACCTCATGAAGAATGAGTGAGATAGTTGAGTGGGTGCTGACGAAGCAGCCAGGGTTATTATTATTTCATTGATTCCAATGTATGGAAGCACTTGGCTTCCTCCTTCTGGGAGAAGTTGCAGATGTGTTGTCTGAGATACAGACCACCGAATGTCACTCAGTGACCTTAAATAACAAGAAAGAGAATAAAACTGAAGAAGAGGTCATCATTACAAACATTATTTTCTAGATATCTCTCTAAGGGCAGTTAGTTCTGATGTATGTCAAAATTCCTTTAATACTTCACATAACACTTCTCTTTGTGTGAGCAAAATGAAATGATGTAATCTCTCAGCGAACACAGTACTGTTGCTCTTACCCCACTCAGCTCTTGATTGTTCTGGTATAATGATATTCAGTTAATTCTAAATCAAGAGGAGCAGACTGAATTGGATTATAAGATAATTGTCTCAAATTTGTGCCTCTTCATCTGAAGAGATTTAATAGGAGGGACTCTGCCTAAGATGACACAGTATTCTTTTTTTTGGGGGGAGAGGTTTTTACTACAGGGAGTGTGTGCTCACCAGAAAGACAGAGAGAGACAGAGAGACAGAAAGTGAGAAATCACCCTCCAGCGGAAATGGCCACACCGCAATTCCTCCTCCTCCATTCTCTCAGGATCTTAGGCACACATGCACATGCACCCAGTGTGAGTTTAAGCCACCGGGTCCGGGACTCGAACCTTGGTTGACTACATGGGAGTCCAGTGACATAGCCATTACAGCAACTGCTGGTCCCTGACATAGTATTCTTGAACTTAAAGCATGAAGCTAATAATCGATCCTCAAACATTCAGACCCTCCATTGACAGCTTCAAATTTTTGTTTTGTTAGAAACTATTTACTGGGATTAACTACAAGGTCAATTCCAATATGTATTCTTACATTATTGTTGAACAACACAAATTTTTTAAAGTACTGTGATACATTTAAAATGACTTTTAACATTTTAGGTAGAATTTGGTAAAAAAAAAAAAAAAAAAAAAAACACAATAAATGGTCTATATAAATAT
The DNA here is from genome assembly GCA_026018925.1 of Tupaia tana. Taxonomy (NCBI): domain Eukaryota; kingdom Metazoa; phylum Chordata; class Mammalia; order Scandentia; family Tupaiidae; genus Tupaia; species Tupaia tana. The sequence goes on from JAKSZU010000001.1 coordinate 16,551,620, forward strand.
TCTTCCCCTTATTTTGCTTTCTATAGAGACAAGATAAAGACGGTCAGTTTCCAGTTACCCATGGACTTGTCTTCATATCCCAAAAATTCAAGTTCTTTGAAATACTCAACAAACCAGACCACAAACCAGTTAAGTATCATTGCAGAGTAGGATGTGTGAGGTGGTTAAATGTAAGAAACAGTTCCCAAGAAATGGAGCCACCAAGGTGTAGCTGACTCAACATCTTCTCCTGAAAAGAACTCTGCAAGATGTTGGGTAAAACATACAAGTAATTGGTTTTAGGTCAATGGACTTGTTGGGCCAAGGAATGGAAGTGATTAACTTTTGTCGTTGCTGAATACTAAGGACCGAATGTGTGTAATGGCTATAATAATCTATGCAACATGTGACCTATTAAATGTACATGCATGCTCAGAGTCCAGTGTCTGTGCTATAGCCATCAGACAATGCTGTTCACATGTTAAGTGTGTTTTCCAAATGACACCATAACAAATGTAGGGAAAAAATTCTGTTTTTAATTAAAGACATAAAAGCAATAGTGCCTATCTACAGTTCATTGTGCATTGATATTTCACTGATTTCTTGCCTGTTTGTTTTCCAGGCATGTGAACACAAACACAGCAAACTCCCATAATGTACATTATAAACTCAGAGCAGCTATGGGCTGGCTAAGAGTAAGACTCTAAACCTCATCAGAAGGAGACAGAAAAAAGTTCACATCATCACTACTCAAAGATTAGAAATTCTCAGAATTCCTCTAATTCTTTTTTTTTTTTTTTTTTTTTTTTTTGTAGAGGTTTTCACTATAGGGCGCATGCGCTCGCCAGACAGACAGAGAGAGACAGAGAGACAGAAAGCGAGAAATCACCCCCCAGAGGAGATGGTCACGCCGCAATCCCTTCTCCTCCATTCTCCTCTTGGGATCCTGGGCACGCACGCACACGTGCCCAGCGTGAGTTTTAAGCCACCGGGTCCGGGACGCGAACCGCGGTCGACTACGTGGGAGTCCAGCGACATAGCCATTACGCTAACTGCTAGTTCCCAGAATTCCTCTAATTCTTGAATTTCTAGTTAACAGAGTATCTACTCTTTCTGTCTATAGTAATTGCATTTGTAATACTGTCTTATTCTGTTTTTTAATACTGTCATATTCCATTTTTTTTTCATTCTTAACATAAATACCTGGGCCTGAGTGATTTTATAAAGCAAAGAGAGATGTATTTATGAACTCACAACTCTGGTGGCTATGAAGTTCAAAAGCCTAGGGCTACAGAGGACAGGAAGAGTATACAGAGAGGGAGAAAGAGACAGAGATCTTATGACAGCTCTCTATTTTATAACAACAACTTTTGTGAGAACTAACACTTTCTCATGAGAGCTAGAACTGGGACTCGGGAGACATTATTAATCTATTCATGATGAATAGATAGCATCCTCCATGATGTAATCACCATGATCCAATCACCACCATCACCACCACTACCCAACCCCATCAAGCCTCACTCCTTCCCAACATCAAATTTCAAAACATAAACCTTTGGGAAACAAGCAATCATCCAAATATCAATACCCTTTTTAAACCAAGATCTTATATGAGAAATCTTCAGATCATTAAGATACAGATCCCTGGACCCTATCCCATAGCTACTGGATTGGCTGTTGAGACTGAGGGAAGGCACTAGAAAAGACTATTTGAAACTTTTTTAGGGCCAGCTCATAGTCTGGTGGTTAGGAAGCTGGATCCCATGTGATTGACTTTGTGATGTGAGTTCTGGACCCAGCAGCTTCAAAAATATGCCAGACGCATGTGCACATGTGCTCAAAATCTCACTTAAAAAGAGAGAGAGAGCGAGAGAGATTGAGGAGAAGGAAATTGGGCATGACCTTCTCCATAGAGGGGTGCTTTCTCACTTCCTTCTCTCTGTGTCTTTCTGTCTCTCTCTGGCAAGTGTATATGCCCTCTGGCAAACTTTTTTTATATTTACTTATTTCTCCATCAGTGAGAAAGAAATAGCACCCCAACAGGCTCTTCACACCACAATCCACCTTAAGTTTCAGTGGGCTCTGGATAATGGACACACAGGTGCCGAGCATACCCAGGGAGGCCTCTGGACACAGCCCTGTAACTTTCCTAGGTAGGTCAGGCTCACAGAGAGGCACATTTTATCACTGTGCCACCATCTAATGCCCTGAAGACCATGTTAAACAAACTTCCTGAGATGTTTTCTGTTTCACAGTTGTGCTCATGAACCACAACCATAAAGACTAAAGAACATGGTCCTAGACATCTCTGAGTTGAAGTGTAAGCAGTACAGTAAGAAGAGGGTAGGGACCATCTACACATATTTTTGTCTATTTTAGGTTGTTCTCTTATACAGAACTCTTGGAGCATAATTAACATAAACAAAACAATCTCTTTGGCTGATTTTCTTCCTTTTGGTGGGGAAAGAGCACTCTAAAATCACAAGATTACAGAATTTTCCTGAAAACTTCTAGTTTCAGGTCATAATTTCAGACTAAGCATAGCTGACAGAGATGACTCCACTAGGCCGAAGTGACACAATTTGTAATAAAGATGCAATAAGAGCCTACATCTCCTGACTATTCCTACGAGAGTTTCATATTACCCCTAAATGTGTGACTCGCCAGACCTAAATGTTTGTAATGTGAGGCATACTCAGCAAGTAAAGATGGTCTCAAAGGCGTCAATGCCCTGGGTACTTGAGGAAAATAAGATCATGTATGTGGGTATGTTGCATAAAGCACTGAACAAACACAGAATACTGTAATTTTGTTCTATTCAAAACACAGACCTTCCAATATATGCTAAATTTATTTTTCCCCTCTTTTTTATTTTAAATTTTTTTATTTTACAGTCATTCATTGTATATCATCACAGCATACAAAATGAGATTTCCTATCCAGAAAACATGGCCTATTGACTTAATCAAGGACTATACTATACATGCTATCATCAACAAATAATTTCCCATTTCTTGTTTCTTATATATTTTGCTTTTTTTTTTTTTCACCCTTGATTCCCTACTTCTCACATTCTGCCATTTCTACCCTCCTCCCACACTGTTTCTGGTATTTACCATTGTTTTCCACACCTTTTTTTTTTTCACATTTTATTGATTCACAAAATATCTTCATTAATCTAAATAATTTCAATAATAAGTTCAGCTGATATATACATACCTGTGACCACACATCTGACTTTAGGCATAAAACTCAGTGAGTAAAATGAACATACTATAAAGTAGCACCTCACTGAGGCTATATAGCTTAGTGCAGTCATTAAATAGGTATTTTAAAATGTATTTTTTAATTTCAAGAAAAACAGTTTTAGCTTTAATAAATCAAAATTTAAAAATGTTAAGAGAAATTTGCTTAAGACTTAAAGTCAGGAAGAAGTTTAGGATTCTGTTCAAATAGTAGGTAGATGAACCTATCAACAACTCAAGAGAAAATAAAAATCCTTAAATCTGGAAAACCAAGCATAGAAGAAAATCAGTAATGTTTTAGTCAAAAGTCATAAAATACTATTTCACCAGTTCAGTCTCATGTAATTAATCTCTCTTCTGTTGTGGTCTTATCTTTCCATTTAAATTCTGGAAATTAATATTCAACCTTGGACTTGTCCTTACCATTAAGTTGGCCATTTTCTTAGTTGTTTTTTGGACTCTTATTTATGTATGTCTTTCTTTAGTTTTCCTGGTATAGCACTGCTTTTGGAACTTCTTGGAGAGCTAGTCTAGCATTGGTAAATTCTTTCAGGTTTTGTTTATCTGAGAATCTTTTTGTCTTTTCTTCCCATATGAAGGATAACCTTGCTAGGTATACCATTCTTCGTTGAAATTGTTTTCACTTAACATTTCGATCATATTTTCCCATTCTTTATTTGCTCACATTGTTTCCAATGAGAGGTCCACTGTTAGCCTGATGGAATATCCTTTGTAAGTAACTTGACATTTCTC